>QVOA01005449.1:0-25538 GCA_014825685.1 Pseudomyrmex cubaensis | reverse complement strand
TACTGCTTGCATAGCTGCGCACATGAAGACGGAACAAATCCTATTCACATTTGTTTTACATCGTGGCAACCAAACACGCTTAAATGAGATTACATTTTGTGACGCGTATAAAGCGTTTCGTTTTGACCGTTTTCGTATACCTACGTCAAATCCGTAGGTACAGCTACGTACTCGACGTGCAAAATTCAAAGGTATTCAATGCATTATAAAGTGGCTTTATTAAATCATGATACATTAATAAATTAAATTATGGATATTAAAACAAGCTAATACTAAATAAAAGCACATTATGTCGCGCCAGTGCAAATTTAATCAAGCAACGAATTAATATCGTCGTCATGAAGTATGCAGGAGAGCTAATAACAATATGATTATAATGATTATTGTTGTTATTATCATTGTTAAGTACCTTAAAACTTTCACACAAAGAGCGCACCGCCCGAAGCGCGCAAAGTTTTCATTGAAACGTCGAACACTGACCGCGCTCGCGTCGATTCTCGCGTCGACGTTGACGAGTTTCGCGAGGATCCTCTGGTATAACGCCAGGAAGTGTAAATCCATGGAGGAGAAAAAAAAAGCGTGTCACGGGACCTGGATACTGTAAGCGAAAGCCACGGGGGACTATTAGCACACATCATCGACAGTCGGGTCACTGCTCGTGATGCGCCGGCATTGTTGTGCCCGGTTGAGCGCTGGCAGGAGGCGTGGTTCCGCGATAATTCATTCTTGATTGCGTGTCTGATACATACGATCCGTAATTATACCGGCTGTGCACATACGCCCGTTCTCATCCCGGAGAACGTCCCGAAACGAGACCGTTCGTTTGCACCTTTTCCCGCGCTATTTTATTTCCGTCAATTTTTCAATCAGTTTACCGAATTTTCTTCCGTAATACAGAAACGTACAGAAAATTCTATATATATATATATATATATATATATATGTATATAGATCAGTCAGAGCGCGTTGATATAATTAATGATGTTTCGTATACACATTCACCAATCAAACTCGAAATTAATCGAGACAACAATAAATATCTGTAAAATATCACAACATAAATAATAGAAATAAATGTTTTTTTTTCTTCGAAAAAGTCATGCATATCTTGGGTTTCGCGGATTGGAACCTAAACCTACACGTTCGGCGAACCGACGGTATTTTCATCCCGGCGAAGGACGAGAGGAATGAAGTCACGGCTCTTCGCCGAGAGGAACACGCGCGCGAGAACGAGGCGAAGACAAGGCAAGATGAGACGAGACGAGAAGAGAGGCCAAGGTGAAAGAGTCAGGAGAGTTATTGATGATGCACGAGCACGGACACCGCCGGATACTGGATACTAACGTAACTCCCGTTTCATCCATCAAGCTAAGGGATTCGGCTTAATATCCCCGATGACCGCGAACGTGGCTCTGCATCTCTAATTCGTCGCCCCCGCCTCTCGCCGAGGAGGTGGTTCGTCGTCATCGCGTTTCTTCTCTTTTTTCATTCTCTTTTTTTTTCTTTTAGTTGTCTCACCTTTGCTTTTTCTTACGACCGCCCGGTTCGGAGTCCTTGACGTGCCGAAGACGGAATTCCCGGCCTAATCGTCGAATAATTGGGTGAAATATTAACGGCCTCTAACGCAGTCGAATTACTAAAAAAAAAAAAAAGACCGCTCGTCGACTGCTCGACCGCGCAGCCGCTCGAGATCATAACTATACGTAAATTATGATGATACTTCGTTAAAGTGCACGTTGATTAAAAATGTTAGACGTGCAACGTTGCGTGAGATGCGTTACGTAGACATTAAGAGTGGCGTAACATATTAATACGTATTTCGAGGTAAAAGAATTTTCGACCGTATATTTTGAAGATTCTTAAGTCTCGAGAACATATCTGATTGCTAACACACGAGCACAAAAAACATTCACGAAGTTTCAGTGCTAATATTAAAAAAAAAAAAAAAAAAATATGTTTTCGTGATAAATCGACTAATTAGAATTCGGTAATTAATTTAATAAAGCAGATTAATTTCGAGCTGCAAAGTGATTTCATAAAACAAACGACACGATTGACGGCGCGTAATTTCATTTCGACCCGGTCATTTTCACCGCCTCGCGCGCGCAAAGTTTGCGCAGCTTCATCCCGGGGGTAGGCCGGTCCCCGAAGAATTTCCGCCCTATAAACTTCAAATCCAATCTGCGGCGCGGTATATCGACCGAACGCCAAACGCGGCCGGACCCTGGCAAAATATTGGACCTACGTATATACTACGTGTGCCCACGTATCGGCGCGGACCGCCAGACGCGACGCAGGAACACACGCCGACCACTTTTGTATGGATTTGTATCGCGTCGTACATATACACTTAAACACACGCGTGCGCGCCACGGCGCACCATGAAATCCCCATAGGCTGTTTGTACCGGCGGTATTATGTGAGCTTGATTGGCAACAGCAAACGTTTGCCATCGCTGTTGCAGATTTTGGTCGGCATACTTGATCGCTTTACCAAACGACGTCTCAAAGATCGCTCGAGATCGACCAGTTGAAGAGAGAAATCGATCTTAGATTGCCAATACCGTTCTTATGTACTTAATTGAGTATGCTCATCGAAAAGTTTTTTATGTAAGTTTTAATTTACTTAGATTGTTATTTCAAAAAAGTAAGTTCTGCTGCATTAGCATATTTTGCTGTAACTGTCACATCATTTCTCTTTTATAGAAAGAACTAATTACGGTTCGGTTATTCAAGTTGGCGCGTTATACGTCAAGTCACGCATCAAAGGGTGAAACGTATCCTACTCCAAATTTGTCCGTGAGGAAGGCGCGCGCGTCGAAACTCGCAGGGCCAGTCACGTCCGGACGAAGAAAAGATCGTTCGAGAGAGAACCGCGAAGTGAATACGTGTCCGGCGCGTCGCGGCGCGGCAAGTTATTTCGCTAATGCAGCAAAAAAAAAAAAAAAAAACGAAGTCCACGACATTCCCACTCAGTAGAATGCGCTGTTGAGAAGTTCGCGCCTCGCACACTAACCGTATGGCCTCTTCGTCGTTTCTCCTCTCTTCGTCGCGCGAACCTCATGTTTATAGCAAATTACGAGAGCGTCTCGTGCAATCTTGAGATCAGCAAGATTTGTAATTGAGAAACGGGAAGCAAAATTTGTCTTAAAATATAATAAAATATAAATATAATAATCTTTCAAGTCTGAGAAAGAAATATTTAATGTATGGTACACGTACAGCAAAGTAAATTTTAACAATTACCATTTTCGAGATGCGCAGATACGCGTCGAGAAGTAGTTAAGCGGAAGTATGTATGCGGTAGTTACAGATTCGCGAAAAAAAAAAAAGAAGTCGCAGAAATGCGGGAAGGAGCCGAAGAGCCGGCGGCGATGGCGCGCGCGTGGAGCCGCGAGCCGGATGATGGCGTAACCGAAATTACTTAGGCGCGCGCTTTCAGAGGCAACCGAGGAGAAAGGACTTGTTGCACGAGTAAGCCGCGCGGTTAAAATATCGGAAATTTAAGCATTCCTCTTCCTCCTCCCCCCTACATCGCCCTTTTCCCTTCTCCTCCCCCTCCCCGCTGCAACCGATGCCGCCACCCTCGCGCGCACCCATCGCGCGGGTACATTTGCATTTCGTCTATATTCCTTTTCCTTTTCCCTCCGCTTCTTCATCTTCTGTTTATTATTTCGTCTCGTCCTCCACCATCTCGTCCCCACGCCGGAAATTCTCGACGTCGCTGCCGATTTCCGACCTCCGGCTGGCATGTACATGTCAGATCGGCCGATCGTCCTCTTATTCTCAATAATGGCGCGTGAGCGTCTATCATTTAATCTCATTAAATTAGTTTTCTCAATGTTTAGTTGAATTAAATTGTCACAAATTTTGTAAAACATTTTCTTTTGAAGTAATATATTCGTATGTGTGTGTGTGTGTGTGTGAAATTATATATTATATATATAATTGGCGCAAGTTTTTTTTTTTAACACAATACGTACATATTTTTTGAGGTACAAGATAGCGCGACTTCCTTGACGAGAAATTATATCCGGCATAATAATTGTCATTTGCATAAATTGCAATAGCCTGATTCCGGGCTGCGTAATTCAATCAACTCACAAAGACAACCACGTGGAGCGTAATTGCAAACGAATCTATTGCCGTGATATTAGCCGTTTTCTTTCATCAGTCAAAATATAGAAACGAGCCGCATTAGTATTACCATGAATACGTCGCATAACGCAAATTCTACATAATCACGCGTGCATCTGCATTAATTAGCGCACAGCAGCCTCTGTGGTATTTATTAACGTGATTGTGTACGCAAAACCGATTCCTCCGGTCATCCCCCGAACATCGTATAATTTCTCGTCGCCGATATTCAATTTCCATCAAATATTTCCACACGTCATTATGCTGTTCTATTATCTCTGAATATCAATTAAGGTATTTTCCTCTAGCTCCTTCGTCGCGCGACCCGATTTTTCTCGTTATATTTAGAAAACGCACTATTCGTACGTGTAATACGCGCGCAAGAGAAATATAATAAAATAATTGCGTGCAAAGAAAAAATACAAAACCAAATCCGCGCATTCATCAAAAGCGAATTCTTTTCACAATAAACGATGCACCTAGTAATTAGAAGCCATTAAATTGACGCAGCCGTCCGCGTCGACGTTTTAACGAGCAATGTCACTAGCGGCGCATCGATATTCGCGTGATACCAGTATGTTTCGGGACTTTTCTCCACTCGCGTTAATTAGTCGAAATTAGTGACGGCGCTGCTAATTGTCGTAACGATTGTCCCGACGCGCGAAACCAATTTATTGTCTAGCTCACACGGAATTGCCAGCAATATTTCCCTCGGAAATTCAACACTGCCAACCACGTTATATCTATCGAGGGATTATCGCATATCGTTCGCGCGGCAGCCTCTCGATACCTTGATTCTTATTGTTCTTTTTTTTTTTTTTTTTCTGCCGTGGTATTAACGAGAAATCGCACTGTTAAATGCTTGTCACGTACGTCCCGCGAGACTTTAAGAACGCATTGCGTTCAATGCATTACGATTCACAGGAATGCAGGTGTTTTATTTTGCTTATTCCGCGCTTGGCTCTGTAAAACAGTGTGTCCCACGTAGGGACCGCCGTTATATATAACATCGTATCAACTTTTCTGGTTTCAATATTCTTTTATTTTTTAAAGAGAAAATACTTCTATTTGTATCACTTATTTCTAATTACACACAAAAATTTGAGGATTAAAATGTAGCGTGCGATAAAAAATAATATCGAACGAACAAATACTGACAAATTATAAAATATTGGTTTTATATGTTAAACAATATTTTTAACGTGTATTTCATTGACAAGTGCGACGGAATATCGAGAAGTAGTGTGATTTATATTCTCGCGACAAATCTGGGAATGGAAGAGACGCCATCGCAAATCTACCGACGACGAGCCAAACGATTTTTCTCACAAGCCTAAGACTGCCCTACGCACACGAAGCTACCTGCTCGGATTCCGACGAGCCCTCGACAGACCCGCCGTGCTCCAGTTGGCAAAAAGGTTCCCACGACATAGGATACGCTCGGCCATCTTAGGTCGCGGAGAAAAGGGGCGAGATTCGTCTCTCTGCACGAGGCGATAGTCCACGAGTGTCTAAAGTACCGGGATTCTTGCACCCGTGAAGAGATCGACAAATATTTTTGTTAGAGATTAAAACCTGTGCGTCATGTATGCGTCGTGTTTTGACCGAATGCTACGTTTTCACGGAAAGAGTCGCGCGAGAAGCGCGCGAAAGGCGCGCGGTGCCGATTCGCTTCAGAATTTTTAAAGACACGCCGTGACTTTTCACAGCGATATCGCTTTTTCGCACGGATTATCTTGCGTACAATTCACCCTCTTTGTCCGTCTTTCTCGTTCTTCGCCGTTCGCTCGCGAAGAAACGGGGCATGCGCGTCGCCGCCTTTATTGGCAACACAAATTTTCTCTTGGCTGTTTATCTGACAGCTGATCTCTTTGTTGCGCGCGCCTCGCCCGCGGCTGGTAATGGCGAGGAAGACAGGGTCAACGACGTCAAGCACAAAACGCTGCGCGGTCCAGGACAAAGCACCTGATCCTTTCAGATTTTATTGCTGCATAAACACAGGTAGCGAGAACTCGTTTGCAGCATATTAAATTATGCAAACGCCTGTAACTGCCTCGTTTGCCTAAAATCCGAGCCCCGGCACACGCACCATTGCTATCCATCTGCCACGGTTTTGTTATGTAGCCCGCTTAAACGAAAGTGGCATTCTTCGCTAACACGTTTACGACCCAGAGAGATGATCTTACTGCTGACGCCCCTAATAATAGACGTATAAAAGCTAACGCGACTCTTGCAAGGCTTTGCTGTCATGTCCGACCTGATCATTCGTGAGATATCCAAATCACTATGGGAAAATAGGACTATAAACTCTTTTCTATCTCCGATATAATTCATATTGAAACTAATCCTTTCTTGCAACCGTTCTTCTACGTGTTTACAGCGTTATCGCAACTTCGCAACATCTTTAATTTTACACGATACATCTTACATTGTTACAAAACCCGATTTATTACCATGTACCTATGTAATTTAAACTACGACAAGTTTACAAATTGCCTCGGAACGACTGAAACGATTTCTTGTGTAGTATCGATTTTGACGCATCGGATTCCCCCAGCAGACTAGATCACGAGGTTGTCGGTAATCCGCTATAGATCGCGGAACGGCATTGTGACGCTCTCCGGAGATCGTTAATCAACTGAGAGCCACTGGGACTGCTCATTGTGGGCGGGTTATTAATCAAATGAGAACTACTGCTGCCTATTGTCGATTTCTGGCAGGAGTTGGGAGTGAGAGAGAGAGAGGAGGTAAAAGATAAAATAGGAGAGAGCTCCTAGAGAGGATAGAAGAGACTCTTGCTCGTATCGATCAAAATTCAAGAGAGAGCGAGAGAAAAACAAAGTAGTGCGCTAAAGATAGTCCGCACTTTACCTACATATTTGTCGAAAATGTGTAATATCCGAGATGTGTGTCTTCACGTATTTTTTTTTTAATATCTTTTATGTAATTTTTTCATATTAGTGTTTTTAGTTTTCTTTTTAATAATATCTTTTAATATTTGTGACTCTGGTGATTTTTGTTTGCGATTTTCTTTTCAGAAAATTTCACGTCATAAATTATTGGACACCTTCGGTCCAAAAAAGTTCACGGAAACTTCGATATTCAGTTTGTGCGAGCAATATATCCAATGGTATTTCTACATGTTGAATACGAGAAAAAAAAATATCGTCAAACGATCTTTTCTTTCTGATCGACAGTAGGAATACAAATTCTACGGGTGCTCTCCTCGAACTCAAAGTAAGATCGGTCGACACCCCGCTGGTAGAAACGCCGATGAAGACGTCGATGGCATCTGGAGATTTCACGGATTACATAACACAGAGAGCGTCACATCCCGCCGACGCTCCCGTTCGCACATCGCATCTCATTTCGTTTTCTGCGACAATATCGAATAACGAGAACTTTACGACTTCTGACGGTGGGAAATTCACGCGCAAGAATAATCGCGATTGAAAAACAAAATTGTATTCGTGTTTCTTCCAAAAAGCATTTCGCTCTTGTGATTCTTACGCGCGTGTGTATCTTTACGAAAATTATCACAAAAAAAAAAAAAAACGACTCGCAAAAATTGAAACCGATGTTTTCGCGTGAAGTTATAGGAGAAGTGTCGCGGATAGAATGCGATGCTGGAAAAAGCGGCGGAATTAGTCAAGCTGAAAAAAGAAGCTTTCGCGACGCTTCGGGAAATTTCTTAATGCGCAAGTAGACGCGGAACTCTCGGGGCAAGCAAGCAAGCAGGCAGGCAAGGCAGGCAAGGCAGGCTTCGCACCCCCGAGGATTATTCCGTGTAATTAAGTCGACGGAACTTTTCTCAGGGCTTTCAGGCCTGAATCTGAAAAGAGGGCGAGAAACGAAACGAAAGAGGGAACGCAAGGACGAACGGAGAGGAAGGGCGGAAGGAGAGCAGAAAGGACGGTAGCGGTGGAGGTGGAGACAGACGAACGAGGACGAGATGGTGCCGCGGGAAGTGGAGGCCGACGGAGGAGAGGCGAGGAAGTGGAGGCGGTAATTAAGAGAGTTAGTTGCCGGTCTCCCAATTAGGAGCCAGTAGGAGCCAACTCCGCTACCGCGACGCCTGCCTTCTCTCTGCCCTACAGCTAACTCCACCTAAAGACTGCCCGTTTCCCACAGATGCTGGGTATATAAATACGAAGATCGATGTTCCGCATCATAGATGACCAACGCGGCAACCACTAAGATCCAAGAAACAAGAGAATTTTGAAGCTGATATCATTAGAGTTGTGTACACATGTATCGTATTAGAAAAAATTGATATACATATAATATGATGTAACAGAGCGTCATGAAAAAAATTTATTTTAAAATGAACAATTTACTCTGCTAATATCTTTTTTTTTTTTTTTTCAAAGTTAAGTTTCCTTTAAACAACAGCGTTAAAAGCCATAAGGCTTTTAACAGGCTTTTGCGTTCCCTCATTTCTTCCTACACAATTTTTGTCTAGCAAGAGCTATTATTCCAACAAATTGAACGTAGACGAGATCGCCTCCCCGAATATTCGTCCCATTGCGTCGTGTTAGGTCTGCTTCTTTCTGGTAAAAAGGATGAATAATTGTAACAAGCGAAGATCCGGACCGCGTGCGATAAGAATTCAAATGCGAAGCGAAAGTAAAAGAATCGCGCGGGTGGGTGGGGCAAAGCAAAGCGTCGAAGGGTCGAAAGGGTTGTCTGCTTCAATTTAATCAAACTGTCGTGATTGAGTCGACGAACAAATCGCAGCCTAAAAAGGGTCGATTTGAAATTATATATAGCTCCGAGAAAACTCTGAGCTAGAGCTCTGAGAAGAAGTTCATATAATATTTTATTTTAGATGCTAGAGAAAATGTTATTTTTATTCTAGAATTTATAAAATTGTTATTCTTTCTTTTCTTTAAAAATAAAAATTATTTTTCATAAATATTTAACAACTAAAGTTTTCTTCTAATAAAACAAAATATATAAAATCATTTTTAATGCATATGATCGTACAATTACAGCTTTCCATGGGAGTAAGAAAACAGTGCGATTTGTAACAGTATCTCTATTTGGTGACGACAGCGATCGTAGCGATAACAGATGCGCCTTAACATGTGGTAGAAGACGCAGTTAGATAGCGGAAAAGGGGTTGGCAGCGTGACGCTGCTTACCAATCGAAGAGTTGAAAAGGTATCGACAGATCGACGCGCAGGAAACTGCCGTTACGCTTTTCGCGACACAGCTCACGCGCTTGTCACGAGCTGTGTCGCCGAGATTTCACGTATGTACCAGTCCTCATCGACCCCTCAACAGGTTGCGCGTTCCTCACGGCGAGATAACGCGTCGCCGACATTGCGTACGTCGATATCGACCTTGTGATCCCGGATATGCGATACAGCACGACATCGGCGTCTTTCCTACTTTTTGATTGAGTTTTAATAACGGATGGGGTCGTGCATTTAAGTATCTTGTCATCGCTGATTCACGTTTAAATAATATTGAAACAATTTCGAAATTAGAGAACAATATATTTTATATATTTTTTTAAACAAAATATAATATTTGTTTACATATATTGCTGAAGATCCGAACGAAGGGATCGAGACGTCTGTAATTGTTTTAGTATTCAATAAAGAATCACGCACACAAACATCTTGTGTTTTTTGCTCGCATCTAAATATCATGTTTCATCGTCTCACGAGCTTATTGTTAGAAAACAGAGCTTCCAGTCCTGTCTCAATTCTACAGCATTCCTGAATTTCGTACTTACAACATTGTTTCAAAAATATATAATAAAGAATAGTTAAGTGTTAAGAAGAATAAAACATTACCTCTTATATTATTTTGGAAAAAAAAACAAATCAATATTACAGAAAGTAATATCTAGTTTGTAGCATCTTTGAAATGCGAAAAAAAAGTTCAAAAAAACTCTCGCCTTCTTGAGTTAGACATTCGAATGATTAATAAAGAGCATGACAAGCGTTACCAGAAGGTGCAAACATATATGAGCAAGCTCTTGAGAGGTTAATGCGCCACCTATATGGGCGCGAGCCAACTCTTCTGCTGGTCCTCCCTTTTTGTCAAGGCTCCCATTTCGCCGTCAGAGAGTTGTGGATCAGGAGAAATCCTTCCTTCCCTGATCGGATGACAGGAGGGTCTCGAGGAACTCCTCCAGGCACAAGGATCGAACACCTGGTCGTTCAGCACAACGGGAATAGGTCGGCGGAGAGTAAGGGAGAGAGTTGGCGGGGCTCGAGAGGTGGTCTTGGTGGTGCGCGGGACGAGGCGATGTGGAAGGGTAGCGGCGGGGTATTACCATGACAAAAGTTCCCCGTCGCGGTTCTTGCCGGGGTACCCAGGTGCGTGGGACCGAAATTCGGGGGTCCGGTAGCCGGTAAAAGGGCGATGCGATTCACCCCCGCAGCGAGCTTTCCATCCCGATTCCGATAGGTTCGCTCCAAATGCTAGTCTGTCTAGGACGAAACGCGTAGAAACCGAACAGCAACATCGACACGAATTCAGTAAGTTCAGATCTTACTCTTGGAAATTCTCAGTACGATCTTACTCTTGGAACTCTAGAATTTCTAGTGTAAAGCAAAATTCTCTTAGAGCTTAGGAATCTGGCGTGCACTTGGAAGAGCGATTAAGATCAATTAGGAGGACGTAGCTCAAAGTAAATTCATGTATTTAGCATCCATCTTAACATATATCGGATTATATTTTATGCGCGTCTTCCACTTTAAAAACACGGAGGTAGAAATAATGTATTCCGCGTCAACATCCTCTTACTATCTCTGTCTTATGTTTGCTACAGTGTTTTGCTTGACTTAGATTGGTACGATAATGAAAAACAGAAACAGTATAAAAGGAAAAAGAGAGAGAGAGAGAGAGAAAAAGAGAGAGGGAAAGAGAGTGGGACGAAAAGGAAATATAAGAATTCCAATTTCTGCGGCTTGGCGTAACATTTTATCCATGCGTGTCCATGCGACGCGTTTAAGCCGCGTTCTCAGCGTGCTCTCACACCTTTGTGGTTTCTCTCGCAGAACGTCGAGAGATTTGGTCCGTGACGAGGTAAGTACGTGGCGACAAGACGACGCGCAGCGACGGACACGAAGAAACGTATCGGAGAAGAGAGAAGCGGAAGGGGGAACAAGCACGAAGACTTGGAAGGATACACCGTAGCGGCATACGCAGACGAGGCTTTGCGTAAGCAGGTGTGACGATGCGTGGACACGCGTCTACCAGGAAAGGACGACCCTCGCACGAAAGATCCGCCACCCGCGGGACCAGGTGTTCTTTATTGCGGATTTCGTGTCGTCGCCGAGGCGAGAGATCTCGTCGCGACGATCTTTGTTTTGCGAGACGCGTGGCGCAGTGCAGACGGCGGCTTTCCATCAGAGGCCAGACACGATTCTTTCTTCTTTTACTTTCTAGCGCGCGTACGTGCGATAAGACGACCGGCGGCGTACGGTGAATGTTAATCGCTAAAACATCGTTTCACAAAGAAACTAGCGAAAGTGGATAACGCGATATACAATATTTTTACGTAAGAATTGTACTTTTATCTTAGCGATAAAAATAAAAGTGATCGCTTTTTTCACTCAAAAACAAATTTAATTTACATGCTTTTTACTTTCTTTTCAAATAATTGAGTTTTACGATAATTAGTCAATTTTATATCTTTAGATTTTTCTCGTCTTTGTATCGAAGGCATTAATTCCTGTTTGACCTCTGGTCTTTGGATCAGCTCGAAGACGTGACCGACACGCGTCTAGCCACGAAACGGGAGCGCGTGGTTTCAGGTGGAGCAGCGGTTGCGCCGAGAGCACCCGGAAATACGGTACAAAAGGGTATTTATTTTGGGTTATTGACGTCGCCAAATATTACACGAGCCGGCATTGTGTGCGCACGGGTCCTTGATATTAGCATAGCGTGGATGGAGCCGGTGCCCGGCCACATTGTTGGTGAACGTGTATATCGGTACGGCCCTGGGGCGAATGCCACCCTTTGTGTCCTCCCCCTCCTCCACGCACCGACGTTCCGTTACCGTCCGGGGTGGCCACCCTGCAGCTAGAACGCAAGTTAGAGAAACCGAAAAACAATTTGAGCTCACGAAAATCTAATCAGTAATCGTAAAACTCGTTACTTACACGAGTTTTTTGTCATAAAAAATATTTGAATCTGGTCTCTCTCTCTCTCTTTCTCTCTGTTGCTTTATAAGATTCTACTAAAGTGAAGACTTTCCATTCTTTATAATCATTTTATAAGATTTTCATAAAAAATGTACGTACATACACACATTGCTCTACACAAATTTTAAATATTGAAAAAAATATTACGTATAAAAATGTTTAAATTGAAAGTTTGGGAAGTAATCTAAAAAAATACAAAATCTCTCGTGAAATTAGAAAAACACGTCTGTCACGAAATTCGACGAGAAATCAATCATCTTCGATTACACAGATAACTAGCGATTAATAGTTCACGAGCTGCGGCTCATCAGCTGAAATATCTGAAAACGTGTGGACACGGTGTCACGACGTCTTATCTCACGGAGACGTGTCGCTAGTTATCATCAGGCAACGTTACGCCGATATCGGTCGCAACATAGCCGAAGCGATTAATCTTAGCTGCAACAGGACGACGCGGTGTCCCGGAGATTCTGCAGCCCCGTCAGGGTAATGATCCGTGGCACGCGTGATAACCCACTGCTCTTGCGTGTCCTGCAAACTACCCTCTATGGCTCTCGCAACGTCCACCCGACGTATCGATGACCCGGAAATTCTATCCGGAATGTAACACGTCTCTCGTAGGGATATTTGACGGGACAAAAATTCATGTGCACGAGAATCTCACGAGGCGATCGTTGAGAATTTTTTCTTACAAGTAAATCTTACGAGGCAAGAGAGAGAGAGAGAGAAAGAGAGAGAGAGAGACACAACAGAGTCGAATCAAAGAAAAAAATGATCAATTGTTTTGCAGGATTTGGTATTGAGAACCAGTCGCGTCATTCGCGATCATCCGGTACTCGAGCTGACCAACTGGTTTGGCGAGTATTGAAATAGACTGCCCTCTTACAAGCACGAACGGAGGCCTGCCACTTTAAATATAATGATCTACTGGGTGTTTGGCAGAAAGATAGTGCGGTTTCATAAATTTCATAAGAAAATCAACACTATCCGTGTAGTCTCATGACATATGCATGCTACATCCCTTACAGAAATGTAAATCATTGTTAAACAGCTCTTATCAGTGATTTTATTACTTAAAATAAGTAATATTTTGGCTTTACTAGTAATACATTTCTGTAAGGGATTACTTTAATGGCG
This sequence comes from Pseudomyrmex cubaensis, assembly GCA_014825685.1. Taxonomy (NCBI): domain Eukaryota; kingdom Metazoa; phylum Arthropoda; class Insecta; order Hymenoptera; family Formicidae; genus Pseudomyrmex; species Pseudomyrmex cubaensis. Next base: position 12,100 of record QVOA01005449.1, on the reverse strand, counting down.
AATAAAGTTATCAATTAAAAATTGTCTCTATTATTTGCCATTTATTTTTATACTTCTAATCTATTCACACGTGTCTACATAAAATAATAAAAAATCTTAAATCTTTGTCATGCTAATCTTTTTCATCCTTTATCTAAGAGAGTTTCCCTTCAAATTTGACTCGTACCATTATTTCTTATATAAATTTTCGTGACGAGCGTCTCATGAATTTTTCTTCTAAAACAACAACTGCGTACTCGCACAAGCACACAAAATTCGCAGATATGCGAAATTGGCTTTAACAGAGCACCCCGTATGCTACGTCGTGAGAGCGCAGCCGGTCACGTCCCGGTCGCGTGAAATCAATGTTTCATAAGCACAGTTAACAGAACCGACCGCCATGTACACCGTGACCAATGTACATCTTGATTTAGTAGGTCCGGTGGACGCGTTTAGGTAGTCTCGTTTGGACGTTGAAGGTAGGCTTAGGGTTGAATACGTTGGTCGCCCGGTTGCTTCTCCGTTGCTCACGAGAGCTGTCTCGTTAGCAGCAGCCAGACGTGAACGAGCGTACCGTGCCAGATGAGAAGGGAAAGGAGGTGGGAGGGACGGATTACAAGAGGGAGGATGTCTAATAAAGCAATTCCGTTATGGTGCTCGGCGTAATATGAGAAGCTATCCGCCCTCGTTTAGTGCGAGATTTTTATGCGGTTACCTGTCCATCCCGAAGAAATGGAAATACTGAAAAGATGGAGGAAGAAAGAACGGAAGAAAAACGGTAGAGTCCGCTACGTCTGCTATATTGTTGAACATGTGGGACAATCGTAATTGGAAAATGATCGATCACATCTCTCATTGTGTTTGGTTAATTCCTAATTTAACGCTACTTTCTTCCGTGTTTGAGTTCTCGTATCGAGTCTTGGGGTTATCCGAGCAAGAATTCGCCACAATGGCCGACCTATATAGCTTCATTAAACGCGCGACCATTCGTCAGGGCAAACGGCATCCGTGACGCCTCTGGACTCTCAACGAGCGAATTAGGGAGATTTACGAGCTAGAAACGTGACCGCGCGGTGCGTCTGGCTCGGAATAGACTGTATCCACTTTTCGGCTTGACCCCTGCGACCTGTCAGTTCATTCAAATAATCTAATTCGCGAGACGAAAAGACCGACAAACGCGCGCGCGCGCGTGTGTGTATGAACAACTTTAGAACTTTCATGTTGATCAAGTTTCATTTTTTTCTTTCATAAATCAAAAATATTTTTATCATTTTAAGATATCAAAACGTCGTACGCACACTCTCTATATATATTATTCATATCAAATTGTTTATATCAAAAACTTTTGAATCATATACTCTCAGAGTGTAAATATGCCGTGTTTACGAACTGCAATATTCACCAAACAGCCGGGACACAAATCCACTTTCTAGATGGAACGCGTATGCAAAATCTGATGAAACATCGCAGAGGCGAAGCGCGCAGGGGAGAAAGAAAGAAAAAAAGGGGACCGTGGTAGAGCTCATTGTTTTTAACCAGTTCTCTGGTGGGAGGGGGACCGCAGGGAGTTCTCACACGGAGCTGTACTCGACCGGAAGCCGGTGTCGCCAGTACCAGTTTGGGGGTACTCGAATATACTCGCAGACACCGAGTACAGAAAGCCCATTTCAATCTCACACACACGGCGTAAACGCCACGGGAGTCCGCAACAGGATTCCCTAGTTTGCGCACACGTCGCATACATACGAACACACGTGCGTCGCTTATAAATCATTAGCGGGCCGAGCGATTAGTCCTTGCGGAGGGGTTCGGAGAGGGGGTGGGTAGCGTCGCTCGTGATGCTGGCGGCGACGCGAAGAGAGGGAGGGAGAAGAGTGGGAATGATTATTGCCGTGGCACATAGGTCGGTTAGGGGGAAAATTATTAGTAGCCCCTGATTGGAGCTACTTCCCTTCGTCCAAGAGGGTTCTAATGTACTAACGAGTGCCTCCATATCAACCGATCCGTCCGAAAAGATTTACCGCGATCCACTACCCTTGTCGATACGCATATCCACAGCACTTATGTAACGCGAGTGCGTAAACGTCGGATTCTCTCGAGCAAGATACACTGCTTGAAGATGCGTCACAATTATTTGTTAATTTCACTTCAAAGAACATAAAGATTTATTAACAAACGGTTTTTTTTGAAAAAGTGATAAAAATCAATAATATGTACGTAATTTATAGATACTATAATAAATCGACATATATTATTGTGATAATTATTTTTATTTAATACTTTGTACTATAGTATTGTAAATAAACTTAATTTGTTTTACAAACATTGCGCAACTACTAAAAATAATAGTCTATATTAAAAATAATAGTCTACTTTAAATTCGCGATATAAACACGTGTCTCGGATTAATTCCTAAATTTATCTACATACTAATTATTATTATCAATAATACTCCGTATCAATTATACTCCATAGTAGTTCGCAGCGTTTCGTTATGCTACTCGTGATGAACACACAATGACGAGTGTAACATAATCAAATTATTTATACTATAGATCCCCGCGCGATGCATCAACGGAGAACAAAATTTCGTCACGGATACGTCATGAATATTCCCGCGTCGGGACGCTGCACGCCGAATCGGACGAATCCGAGGGTCGATAGTTGTGTCCCCTTCTTTTTACCCCCGCTCTCGAAAATTGTGCACTCTTGCAGTCGGGGATGATGCCCCCCCCCCCCCCCCCCCAAAGGATCATCCTTGCGAGGGTGGTTCGTTCGTCGAATTCAGCATCTTCGTCTCGCCCCTCGGCCGGCCAATATGCCACGCTCGGTTCATAGCATATGCTTGGCTCGTCCCTAACGCACGGTTAATCCGATTTATCATGTACGCGCCGCGTGTGCGAGTATCGAGATTTTATCGCCCGTCGCCGATATCGGCGGCGCCGGCAAGGGTGGATTAAGTTCAGACTCATCGTAAGAGAGAGGGTCGCCGCGAATTAACAGACTTGTTTCGGACGACGTATTTGCTTTCTGCGACTGACAGATAACGCGATATGATATCGCTTAGATGCTACCGGTAAAATTTGAGCGAGATAAACGAAATTAAGTAATTTCTTAATATTTCACGGGAAAAATATTTGTATTTGTATATTTGCATTTTCTATTTTGGTAGTTAAAATGTGAATGAAAAGAAAGTAAACAGGAAATTTAGCACTTTTTAACACTTCGTCTGCAGACCTCAAAAATGACTTACGAGTGATGAAGACAGAGTGGGTCTGTGAGACCCACGCAACTTTAAAATCTCTGCGAAAAATCAATATTTTTTCAATTTTGTTTTCTTGAATCAAAAGTTGAACGATTCTACGTGAAAAGAAAACAACTGAAAAATCTCTCTAGTAGTTTCGAAGATATAAATATTTAAAAAAAAACTAATTTTTACTAGAAACACCGATGCGCAATTTTTGAATGAGTCTGAGAAAATCCATATCTGTAGGCGAAGGGTTAATTTTATCAAAACTTTTACAATATTGCCACTTTTTTGTATCACAAAATAAAACTCGCACTCGACCGGCATGATTTCACTTTATTTTGTGTTTCGAGCTTTTTAATCGCTTGACCGCGATAACCGCGAGTTATTGAATACAACCATTCTTTACGTATCGATGAATGAAAAGGCAAGCGAGTATGACAATGTTATTAAATTATAACCAGTTGTCTCGTGGATCATTGTGACGGAAAAGTGGTTCCACGAGCAATTCAATGACGTTCCAGCAGCAATACTAACCCCTCTACACGCATCTACCCCAAAGCACGGCCACAGATTCACTTAGCACCAGTTAACACGCGGAAAGAGATTCTCTTTCTCTCTGTGCACATCTCACTTGCTCTTTCTACGCAAACTATTTATTCTCTTTCTTCTTTTTAGTGCCTCTCGTTCTCACATGAAACGTACTTTGCGGCACCACGTGGCTTAGCCGACCCCTAAACTCGAGAGGAAGGGACACACCCCCTGTCACCGATTCACGCCCCACCGTGTACGTGTACATTGTCATATATGGCCATTGTGTAATCGCAAAGTCCCTTTCAATTTTTGTTCCTTGACCGATGCGATCACCCACAAATTGAATTAAATCGCCTATATTTCCTTAATACGATATACAGCAATAATGGATTTATACATCACTGAAAAGTATTTAAATGACAACCGAATATCAACATTGCGTATTGAAGTATTCTTATTGCATAACGGGATTTTGCTCCCAAACTTTCCGTAAGAAAAACCTAAGTAAACCTGGAAATGTGCTTTTAACGGCGATGACACTGCCCTTCCTGCCGAGCGAGACGGGTTATTCGAACCCCCGCGATTCGTAGGAGTCAAGGGGCGACGAGGTTCTGTCGTTCATGTAAGCGTCAATCACACACCGCGCATATATTTACGAGAATCGCTCTCTCTCTCTCTCTCTCTCCGGGGCGTCTCTTCCCTGCGTCTACCAGCGTGTGACGTCTACCAGGTTCCGAAACACACCCCCAAGGAGAGAGAGAGAGTCTACCTACCCCCGGCGTTTCTCACCGCTCTCCGATGTTGGCTAAATAATAGCTCCCGAGGGAGAGCACACGAACGTGTCAACCGTCTTGACAGCACGTGACGTTTCGTATGCGCAGAATATACGTACGATAACCAGATGACTTGGTCCCCGACACTCGATTCCTGCCGGGATATCGTAGGTATCGCCACCAAACCGGAAGACGCATGCGAAAAAGATGTGTGTGACGATTTCCGCCATACGTATAATAATAATAATAATTTTAAAAACCGCAAATATTTGACAAATGACAACAGCAAATCTAAAAGTTTCCATAAGTTCTTGGACACGTACTACCTCGAAACAAAACTGATAGATACATATATAAAGTGTGAAAATATTTAAGGATTAAAGATGCAAAAATATGGCGAAAGAATCACCGACATTTCTGATAGCATCCCAAACTGTCTCTCAAAACGTAGCACGACCCTATTTCACGACGTCGCCGCTTCGCGCGAACAATTGTACGTTCTGCGGACAAAAAAGCTCCCGTCGACCTGTCTGAAGTTGTTGCGCAGTGACAACGCGACTGTCTCGTCGTGACGATGACGGCTAAAGTGCTACGAACGTTTGTAGCTTTATCGACTTCACACTCTCTTGCAGTTTATTAGTTCAATTATATACAAACGCGTTTTTCTTTATTTTATTTTTTAAATAAATAAATGTACTCTCAGCTTTATAATGAACCTTGATATAATCGACAAACTCATTTTGCTTTTGATTATTTTTTTAACACGTGGTGGTTCTCAGGAGCCGCGTCTCCCTATCAGAGATTTAAAACGATGTTCGCCGAGTCATAAACCGCGACGAAATGACTCGAACAGATTTTATCGCGGACTTTTTAGAACTCTCCGTCCAAAGTGTGTCCCCTCGAGAGCGATGTTTCAGACTTAGAGTTTAAAGTATTCCGCACGGTTATCGATGGGCGTCCGGGACCCTATCGCGAAAATTGACCCACTTCGTAATAGCGGGCGATCGGATCGAGCCCGCCAGAATTGAGAATCCTATTTTTCGAAACGCCATTCGGGGTCTCTCCGAACAGAATTCGCTGCTATCGATCGGCTATTTGAATTTTAAAGTGGCCTAACGCTATTTACACACTCGGGATTCTCGTTTCATCGCTCCGTGCGAATTTCGCGCGCATTTAAATCAGTCGCGGGAAAACTGTCAAGCGTGAAAATAATTTTTCTCGTAATTACGTTACCAGTCGCGCGCGGCGCCGATTTTTCCGGCGCGCGCGTGTGGGTTTTTTTATTTTTTTTTGTTTTTATTTTTTTATTTTTTTTTTTATTATCCGCTCGAAGACTCACGCGAGACACGTGTCGATGGTATCGATGTCGGTGGACGAGACGAGTCGTAATGCCGGACAAAGAGCGTATCGCAAATTCTGAAATAATAAACCGAGCTGGTAGCGCACCACTGTAAAATAATCAGAAATTCCGCGCGCGTCCAGTCTGTCGTACGAGGCGCCAATCATGCCAACATTCAATCGCACCACGTGCAACGAGAACAGGAGAGACAGGGTTAAACGTATACGGTGTACAAAATGTTTCGATCGGCGAATGAAATTTGCCGGCAGAAATTTTTGCAATCCGAGTTTGTCAATTGTGCATAATCAGCGTTTATAATTAGTGATTGTCACTCATTTCGGGAAGACACACGTGCAGAAACAAACAACGTGTTGAAACAACCAAAACATCGCGCGACTCTCCGCGGTAAAAATTACAATTTTCAGATAAACAGAGTGTTCGACTGTCCGTAATTTAGAATAAACTTAATAACAAACTTTACAATGTAAATATAATATTATTGTTTTGTTTCAATTTATGATTGTGACGTGATATTGACGCGAGTGAAAATATCGACCGCACCCTGTATAAGAGAAGAAAGATGAACGCAGCTTGAGTGAGAAAGCTTGTGTGTAGCGACTGCTCCGATTCGCTAAACTCACCAATTATTTGACCATTCGTTTTGGCAACGTGCGCCAAATCTACAAGTGTTTGTCCTGTGCTACACCTCACTACGCGACCAGAATAACGAGTTTTGATTCGAGATTACACGAACGGTTGAAGAAAGAATAAAAATAAAGACTGAATCGGGACCAACGGGGAGAGATAACGATAGAGCAAGATCGGAGAGAAAAAGAAAAACACTAGGGAACAAGCGCGAGTAGTAAGCGGCAAAAACCTAGAAAAGCGAAGCGAACGGCTGGTTCCAAATGGCGGAAAATCGCTGATTTCTCGTAAAACTCTCGAACCTGTGCGGCTACCAAGCGACCATTAATTGGACGACAATAATTATCAGCACGCTTGCTCTTTTCGGCCGTAGCTTTTCCTTCGACGGCGAAATTTTATTTCAACCGGTCCGGAAATTGCCGCTTCGACGATGCAGGTCAAGCTGAGCCAGCTTTAGTAAAAAAAAAACAAAAAAAAAACAAAAAACAAAACAAAAAAAACCGAGAGACCGGATAGTCGTGACTTAGCCCTTGTATCTCTTTGTAGACCGAAGCCTGTTAGTAAATAGAAAACAAGAAACTAAATAATACTACAATTTTTTAATTCAAATAAGCGACATAAATTAAAATGTAATTAATTCTTTTTTCTATACTCTGAAATAATACAACTTTAAATTTGATAAATCAAATTAATAAGATAAGTATCTATGTATGCGAAAAAAAGTTATGCATCACAAAAGATTATAGGAACAAAGAAATCCACAAATAAATGTGCTGATGAGTAGTCGACACGTTTTATAATTGATTCCCTCGAATTTGATCGCCGAAATGGCTGGTGAGCACTAATTACGACGCGCTTCGACTAATTAGTGCAGCCAGACTCCGCGCGGCTAGGTGTTAATTAATTAGAGGTCCTCTCACCGTAGATACGACGCATCTCTGCGTGTATTGATAAATTGGCCCAAGTGACAGATAACGAGTATCGTATTATTCGAGAAATGTCAGTCGCAACTGCGAATATAGTCCCTATTTTCTGCTTATTCATTACACCAACATTTACATATCTAAAGTAGTTTTGTTTTGTTTTTTTTTTCAACAACAAATTCTCGATCAAACATAAATATTTTTTCTTTGATGGAGATTTCATGGAAAACTTCCTCTTGTTCTCGTCGTTATAATTTGACAATTAAACTTTTTGAGGGTAAGCTATGCTTCACGGGTGGGTGTATTGAGATCGAAGCATATTACACAGAAACCTGCCATTTCCTTCTTTTTCCACCATCTTCGAACAGTTTAGGGAAGGCTTCGTTCTGAAGCGAGAGAGAGAGAGAGAGAGAGAAGAAAGATCGGAGAGAAGCGGAGCGGAAGAAAGGAGCTTCGAAGCCAGGAAAAGCTCGCCCTCGCGTCTCTCACTCTCTCTCTCTCTTTCTCTCTTTCTCTCACTCTCTCTCGTCAGCTCTTTGACCGATGATTGGCAATCCGTAAGCCGATTACCGGGGCCGAATGAATGTGCTCGCCGGCCCGCGTCTGGCCCGGTCCAACTCCGCGCATAACACCCGTACTCCGTTGCGCCTCCGGCCCGCGTATATATATATATATATCCCTCGAAACCGCTCCCTTGTTCCCGCGTCGTCCGCTCCAGGAAACCGCCCCTCGGTGATCTCCTTATTAACCACAGCCCGGTAATTGCGATCGACGAGCGATTATGCCGCGCTTCGCTGGGCGCTCTCTCTGCGCACGGCAGGATTAGGCAGATTAGTTGGAGGTTATATCGCTGGATAATTGATCGCACCCTTCTTGATCGGTTGCCGCGGCGCAATTAACCGCCATACCGCTCGTATGCGAAAAATCACGCGCCGTTATCGTGAAGAGAAAGTATAGGTATGCGTCAGGTGTCACGATGTGTTTCTATATCGCGCGCAGCTAATGAAAAAAAAAAAAAAATTGACAATTGCATTCACTATTTTTTCCGCGTATATTACATACATTGCCTATATTTAGAGTAACTATGGCGCTACTATAAAAATTAAATTCTAAAACTAGATTTCATTATGTTACACGCAATATTATATTAACACTTATTCTCTCTAATTTTTTTGCTTAATTTTCCTGAGAGTCAAAGAGCACGAATGGCCGGAAGCGAGCACATATTTAATATAGCGGGCCGACACGAGCGGGGCGTGTGTACATCTGTCAATGCGGTATACCGAGTCTTTGCAATTTAGAGATGTGAGAGAGAGAGAGAGAGAACCGAAAGCTTGCTTGAGTTATTGGAGGTTGTCAGCATTGGCTCCTGGTGCCAGGAACACGTGCTCCGATTTCGCGGTAAATCGTCGCCCCGACGACCTAACCCCCGTTTTCGGTACGATCAACCCTCACCGACCTCGCGCACTCTCCGCGCACGATTCTTTCTCTCGGTCTAGTTATATAAAAAAAAAAAAAAAAGGGAAAGAGAAAGAACAGCGCGAAAAATAATGGCGCCGCAGGAGGGAATTGCTGCATAGGAAAAGGAACGCGACGATCTTCCATAAAATAAAAAAGATGATAAAAATAAATAAACAAATAATATATAAAAATATAGTGGAAATAAAAACGATAATTGTGAAACTTTGTTTGTTGATGACGCGTGAGAGAAATAATTACTCTTTCGCGTGACAAAATATTATATTTGTTTCCAAAATATCATAAGCTTTTACGCGAGAGTTTGCTCAGCGCATTCGTCATCATTCCGCTGGAAAAGCTTTGCGTAAATACAAAATGTTTGTATTAAAAACAATATGAGCCTAAGAGCCCGCATATCGAACAACTCGGCGGTGAAATAAACACACCGCGAGTAATTCGAAACACGAAATGTTTGGTCTACTAAAAGTTCTGTCGCGCGCAACACGAGGACGATACCTTTAAAATGATTCTGCGTTGGGGTGGATACTTGCTCCTTGCGTGTGTGTTGAATTAGAAAAGATCGAACTTAAACGCGACGCGTGTTCGTTTTCGCACGGGTTTTCGATAGTTTGATCAAACGACCGAGTTATCGTTAAGATTTAATGCAATTTTTAATTGTTTCGCGAATTGAACGACATAACGTAGCATTTTTTCAACGGCAAAATAATTGAGTATAAAAAATTTACTTTATTTCACACAAAAATATATATAAATGTTTAGATTAAAATCTTTTTCTTAACTTGAGACAAAAAATTTCGCTTTCAGTAAATTCAGATAAATTAATTTTATTTGCGAGAGAACATTAGGAGCGTGCAAAGTAACACGGTGACATAACCAGATCCAATGTAAACGTGAATATGGCCAGCGGAAGTTTAGAAGAAAAAATTCATGCTCACCCATAGAAGCACCCTTCTTGTCTCTATTCAATCGAACCGCCCTTCGGAAGCTTTATCGATTTCTTTTCACCACGATACGAAAATAGTTTCGAGTGGTCCGACGGAACTCGAGGGCTTCTTAAGGCCGACGAAAGGGTGTACTTCTCATTGACAGAGAACCCAAAATGGCGTCCCCGATACGAGAACACCTACCGAATGGTAGTTGTACATGGAAAATGCATTAAATTCAAAAAGACTAAGTAACGTTCTGCCAAAACAATGCGGTGATAAAAACATTGGTGTTACATGTCATGACTGTATATCTTAGACATCACCTGAAGATATATATATATATGGATATGTATATATGGATATATTTAGAAATGTGTCTATGTGCTTTAATTGAATTCGCAAATGAGATAATTTTGGCTGTATAAAATAGTCGTAATAATTTTCCTTGAAGAGAAGAAGTGTACTACCTTCCACTTGAATACCCTGCACGTATGCGCTGAAAAAAAAAAAAAAAAAAAAAAAAAAAACGAAAAGACGGAAAGACGGCTTAATAAAAAAGAGAGAGAAAGAGAGAAGAAAAAACTCGAGATGTGTGGCGTGCGTCGAGAGAACCATCTACCACCACACATGCTCTGTATACACGATGCATACAGTACGATTTCAAAACAACGAATGAACTCGGAAGTGATTCCCGGCGACAGAAAATACGGATATCGCGATGAATGTGTAAACGTGAATAAGAAAAAAAAAACAACTATGCGTTAAGAGAAATCGAAGGAATATTATGTCGCAAAGCGAATTCGCGTTATGAATGCAATACGTAAGTTTGGGGAACCAGAAGAAAAGAAGAAACGTAAGCGTATATATATATATAGTAAAACGCGCGTGAGGGTGGATGACGCGCGTGGAAAAAGAGCAACGGCGTGTTCCCATCGGACCTGAATACGCCGGATGACAAACTTGTCGTCGACTGAACCATTAAATTCCTTTGAGAGGAGCTCGCGGAAGATGCGCGCGGTGCCAAGGAATGTTTGTTCGCGAAGCGAGTAAGCCTTCCCCGCCGATCTTCGTGATGCGCGCTTGTGTCTGCCTAACATAACAGAACACAATGAAAAGAAAAGACTTACATGACATATGAATAATAACAGTGACGGTAAATAATTATATCGCAAACTAAATTGTTATTTACACATATCGAAATACTTTTGAATAACCTGTACATTTTTATATAATTTTTTTTTTCTACGCATTATTTTTGTTTTATCTTGATAAAACTCTCATCTCCAGACTCATTATCCCGAAATATTTCGCTTTGTCGCAGTCGAGACGTGAGATTTAAAAAAGTCTTATCGTCTCGGGGAATATACATATATATATAGAAAACGCAACTAAGAAAAGAAAACCGGCGCCGGAGGGGAATGCGGAGGTAAACGTTAATTGTCCAATAAAGTCGAGTTACGCCCGCTAAAAATATGTCGTTAATGCGACTGTAAGGAGACCTGGAAATGACGCGGAAAGACGTTATTTTTCGTTTAACTTCGTCCCCGATCTTCATATCGTGAGCTTAAAAAAAAAAAAAGTTATTATCCTCGTAATTCGCATTATCCTGACACGATGATACATACATCAGCTGCAAATTCAGACGTTCTGCAGGATTTACCGACACGATCTATTACCTCGTAAAATCTTATTTCTCAAAAAGCGTTTTGTAACATTTCCTTAAAGAGAGATACAAAACTTTATTTTATTATATCCAAATACACACATGCACAAAAATTTATATCTTTGAATATGTTTTCCTGCAAAATTCGAACTATCCGTACTCGTAATCATTTATTAATGGTAGCGGCAAGACGAAATGCTGCGTTTAAAATGCCTCGCTACCGTTCCGGTCTACTTTTTTCATGGAGAGCTTGTCGAGATCTTCCCGGAACACATCGGAGCGGTAACGGGCTGTAGCACAACGAATGAGAGACGGGCGGATAGAAAGAAAAAAGACGAGAGAGAGCGAGAGATAGAGAGAAAAATTGAAAGAGAGAGAAGAGGAATGGCAGAGAAATTTCTCGAGAGACGGAAGAAGCCGGGGAAAAATGAATTCGGTGTCCCTGTGGCAGAGAGAAAAAGAGAGAAAGATAAAGGGAGACAGAGAGAAAGAGAGAGAAAAAGAAAGATATATGTATATATATATATACATATATACATACATATATATATATATATATATATATATATATATATATATATATATATATATA
>QVOA01005448.1:0-35275 GCA_014825685.1 Pseudomyrmex cubaensis | reverse complement strand
TGCGCGAGTTATATGAGAATTTCTCAACATTAAAAAAATGATATTTTAATATTGTGCGTGTGTGAAAAATGTTTCGAATAAGTCGCTTCTGAGCGACTTCCGAATTAATAGAGGCACTGTGCGAATAATCAACTTTTTAACTGTTATTACCGTTGTTTCTTCTCACTAATGTGTCTTCTTTTTTTTATGGCGGCAGTAATAAAAAACAAATAATATATCGCGTTCAGGATTCTCTTATGATATTTCCCGTAAAATTATCGTTTCGCGAAGTTTCTTACGCTCGCGCGATTTTAATCTACTAAAGCAACAATCGCTGAGAGAAGAGAAACTGAAATGTAATCGCTCAACCGAATTGCTTTAATTATCATCAACATATCCGCGGAGCGCGGAAGATATGTCTTCCAAGGTGGTTGGAACGAAACGGATTGTTTTACGTTTCGCTTACTTGCGCGTGGTTTCCTGCCAAGTGGCAACATATTGGCACCCTACGCTTGCTGAATAAATTGTCCGATCGATCACGAAAGTTCGCACTCGATCGACTAGCGAGATATTTGTTCGGATGACAAAATACATTGCACCACGGATGCTTGACGTCCACGGCCGATCGATCATCGAATGGCATGTGATCGATTCGCTCTATACCGTTCGTTGAAACGAGGTTCATCGCTTCGAAAAAAAAAAAAAAAAAAAAAAAAAAAACACTTTCCACGTGACCGCGTTGATGTTGGATATTTAATTTTCGAATCAAATGCAACATTTAGTTTAACGCAAACGGTGTGTGTTTGGTTGCGACAAAAAAAACATGGTATTTTTTATATCATTAATTACATCAATTACTCGGTTTTATTTCATTTTGTTCTTTTATGAGCGCACATTACTCCGCGTCTCATTCAAGGGAAAAAATCTCTAGTTAGTCTCGGAAGTTGGTGTCTCTTTTTGCAACGGCGTGCATAAAAAAAGAAAAAAATTAAATTGTACGAATTTATAGAATAAATTGAGAGAGAGAGGGAGGGGAGAGAAGAAACAATAGTTCGATGAAAAAAGACACTTATTGGGCGCAATATCTTTTATATTACATTATCGGTTTCGGCGCCTCTTCGTATAGTGCGACTTGACGCACATCCTCACACACGGGGTAATACCTTTACCCCGGTATATCGCACATTGTGGAAAGACAATAGATACTCCTGGTAACGCTGTATGACAATCTTGGCTCCCTTGACAGTGCGTATAGCGCGCATCCATCTCGCATTCGAGAGCTCCACGGAGCCGCCCGATGGATATATAGACGACCATGCGAAATCCCACCCTAATGAAAACCCCCATACTCACCCCTTGTCCGTCCCATATATGTCGAGCCAGCTGACTGCGGATTGCGGCGGTGAGACAGTCATGACATTGCTCCCCAATTGCATAGGAATTGTCAGATATAATTTCGGGGAAGCCCTACGACCGTTTGATTTGATCCTCGAATCGACCGCCCTCCCGCCCCGTCCGGAGCGGAATGTCAAAATCGATTCGCGGCTCGCGTTCTCGCGAATATTGCGCACACAATTGAAAAAGCAAATGAATGATGGAAATATACATATCGTTCGTGTGTGAACGCATCGCACGCGCGCGCGCGCGCGCACACAATTCAATACAATACGTAAGAATTATCGAATTTAGATTTTGCCGTAATATACCCTCGTATATTACTATTACAGTAAACGTGTTATTCGTCCAATTTATTCGCCGGATTAAATCTCACTCGATATTCCCGCGCGCGCACTGTTAAATTAACGCCGGACTACGTCCATATACGCGCTACACTATCCCACGGTTTTTATTAATCAAGCTGCTGCGCGCGCGCGAGCGCGAGCGTTCGCTTTTCTATGCGCTGAGGTTTTTGCATCCTTTTTCTCATCGTTTGCACCTCGTCCTCGATGTAATTGGTTGTCAGAAGGTCGTCTACGTCACGACGGGTCAGGCTAGGTTGCTGCCTCGAAGCAAATTACGAGGGGCTGATTCTGTCCATTGCAATTCGCCTCCAATATATTATCTTATCCTCCTAGCTTACCGGCTCATCGACTTTCTTAAAATTACTTTTATCAGCACTTTGTTTCACCAATTACCGAGACTTTCATCTGTTGTTTTTTTTTTATCTTCGTTTTTTCGTAACCCGGTTATGTGTGTGTTACGGGTTTCGCGCGTAGAAAATTATTAAAATCAATCGTCGAAAACGTCGATGTAATGAATAAAAAGACGAAAAAGTGAGGATCGCAACAGAAGAACAACAACGTCCGAATCTCAAGGAAAAAACACCATAAGGGCTACGATTTCGCCGCGACGAAATGTTACCCGGCTGATTTATTTCCGCAGTCTGGCGACTGCGAAATAACAAAAGTTACATCATTAAATCCACACTTAGCTTACCCGTAAACGAGAATAGGATTAACATGACATCGACGTATATGCATACACAGAACCAGGCAGGAGAGAGGACCCTTGTTTTAAGTGCCGAGCAGTGTCCGACAATGTACAATCGAGACCGACCAAGTCCTCGCAATTAGCAGTGCCACGTCGAGTTGCACCATTGAGTTTCCTAGGGATGAGCATGATGATAATTATAATTAGTACGCGGCAGCCAGACTCCGTGCACGCCGTTGCAGCGCGACGAGACACTGACTTCCGAGACCAACTAGGAACAGGGATTTTCCCTTGAATGGGAAAGCGGAGTATATACCAAACATAGTCATTAAACCGCGCTCTATTCATCGGCGCAATCCTTGTCCCCCTCCTCTAAACCTGTGTCCACTAAAGACGTCTTTCGTACCGTGTCATTGATGTAGAAGGACTTGCACAATAAGCGGTGTTATTTTAGTTATTTCCTTGTGTGTACGATTGATAAGAGACACGCGTCTCTCGCGGAGAGACAAGTTGCGTGCCAATTAAAACCATCGCGAATGTAAAAGATATATTTCCTGTCGCCTCTCGAGACTTCCGTTAAACAATATACATATATAGCAAATAGTCGGTCTCTTTCTTAAGTCTCTTTCTTAAGCTCTTATTATAAATCCATAAAAGTATTAGAAAGATTGTTTCTTTTTTTTTTTTTTTCATTAATATTCCTCTCAAGCAACATCGATCGCGCGCGGTACTCCGTCTGAGCGTTCGTATCATGAACTGCCTTCTTTGGCTCACAATAAAACAGAAGCAAGGTAGGAAAAGAGAACAAGACAACGGGAGTGAATTGGCGGCGAGGGGGAGGTAGGCGCCGAGCGCGCGCGCGGATTCCGGCTTTTAGGGCGCAACTTTTCCGACTTATTGGCACTGCCTGAATAAATTTAATTCCGCCATTCTCGGGTGGCGCTTTCCTATTCTCAACGGCCCCGCTAAGAATTTCATCGCTGTGTCCTTTTCTTATGGTCCTTTTGACGTCGTCGCTGCCGCCACCGCCCTTTTGCGGAGAAACAACGTCGTCTTAAAACAGACCTTGCGACACGCGGGTTGGTGAAAATCAAAATCGCACATCGTGGCGGATGTCGCGCAGAAAAATAATTTGCGAGTATTTAATTTTTCATCGAAAGAATCTTTCTCTTGTTGTGAAAACATAAAAATTAAATTTTTTACCTTATTAGTGAGCTTCATACATATATATCTACAACGCGGAGCGTTTATTAATACTTTTATTAATACTTTGATTAGAATTTACATTCAATATTCGCATTCCTGTGATGTGTATATTAAATTGAAAGAGATCGCGCGCACAAAGTGCGAATAGCGAACAGAACACGGTACATTCGAACATGTCAATAAAAAAAAAAAAAAAAAAAAAAAAAAAAGAAAAAAAGAAAAAAAACGACATTTTATTCAGGGCGAAGCATCGCGCGGAAATCTGTTGTATTCACGTTCAATCATCTGTAAGAAGGACGCGACGAATGCGAGACAAGTCCTTGCGTATATACGAGGGTAGATAGGTATTAAAATTTCGTAAATTCCATTTTTATTAGAACTCCGATCGTCTCGCACGTTCATTTCTTCGCGCGCAAATCCATTTTCTTTACCAACGCGAGAGAGAGGAAACAAATTGTCAATAATTGTAATGACAATCGAAACGAGCGAGCTGTCGACAACGATCGTTATCGACATTTCTTTTCTATCATTTTGTAATAATTAGAAGAAAAAAACCAACAAGATTTTCTAACGCGCGTACTACTGACAGAGCTTGCGGAGCGGCATGCGTATCTCGATAATTCTCGTATGAAAGACGTGTATGTTACGCATGAACACACACGCAACGTACTCGAGAAAGCGTATGTAAACGCGCGCGCACACACAAACGCACGTATGTTCTACTTACGGGCGGAACATGCGTTTACCTACACGTACGCAATACTACTACTACCACTACTATGCCGCGCGCGCAATGTCGCGTACACAATGTACGGTGCGTGCGTGTGTGCGTGTGAGAGCACGGACACGCGTGAATACACACGTGTCACAGCCCTTATACATACATATATATACGTGCGATATACGAACTGCTCGCGCGGCTTAACGCGATCGGCCACGGCAGTTTCGCGAAAGGAAGAAGGGACGTTGCCGCGTTATAAATAAAGCGCCACACACCACCTGCTACACACTGATAAACTCAAAAGGCCGGTCATGCGCGAAACAAAGGTTAACTTCGACGGGCACTACCCTTGCACACGATCAGCCCCGGTGGGCGCTTGAGAAAAAGCCGCGATCTGCGGAACGCATCTTTCAATAAGTATTATAGACACTTCCGTTTAACGTTCTTTCAAAAACTCGTGAAAAAATATATATATATATATTTCGCCAGAATTATTTATTTTTCCGCTGCGCATGAATTTTTTCTACAACAATTTTTTCCACCTATCTACTTATTCTTTGATAATTTGCATTATCGTTCGTCTACGTGTAGTTTTACCCCCATTTCCGTTCTTCGGTTCGCATCGAGTTTGACGAAACATTACAGCGTGATTTTTCGTGACGCGACCACTCACGGAGAGTTTAAAACGCTTTTCGTAGTATCGGAGCCATCGTGCGCACTTTGTTCGGAGCCCATCCGCGCGCGCGCGCGCGTGTGACACGAACGTGTTTTGTAATTTGTGCGAAGAAGAGTATGTCGGGGAAGTGGAGAGAAAGAGAGAGAGAACGGGAACGAAGGCTGATCACGACGGAAGCCGGTGATCGATTAACGGCAAAGTGAACGGACTTAACTTCGTTAGACGCGAGTTGCAGCTGAAACGCGCGCGCAAAGCTTCAAGAAATACGTCAACGACGGCAGCAAATAGAATCCGAAACGACGCTCGGATCCGATCCGTTTCGGATAATTTTCCGCTTCGGTTCGCGTGCGTGCCGAGCTGACGCGCGACAATAACGCGCGGGGACCCGTCCGCATTACACGTGACTTGCTTGATTTAGTGCGCGCGTTCTACACGCCGGAAAACACATTATAAATCGGTGAATTTAATGCAACGCCGCGCGACATTTACGCGCAAATAGAATAAATTTGCGGACAATCGATGGACACGAAACTCGACGAGAGAATACACAATCGCATCTCTCTCGTCCGTCGATACGCGCGTAATATTATATGCGTTTAAAATTTTCCGTCCGGCAGAAAGGCGGTGTGCGAAAATTGCGTGTAATAAAGTCAAAGCGGTTTTGGATAGATAAGCGCACTTTTACGCACACGCATACATTTTCCTTGCAATTCTTGTATTTTTTTCTATGTATTTTTATAGACATGTGACATGTGTAGTCGCTCGATTAGAATATCGGAGGAACAAATCGAGAAGGTGTGCATCGCGCACTTTTAGTCCCAAGACGCAACCGCGCGCGCGAGTATTGAAGAGTACAACTAGTACGCGCACCATGGATCGTGGTTTGGATGCAGCATGGCACACATAATCATATTGGCATTCTATTAGGGGGCGTCTTCTCCCTGCCGGCTTCTACTTCCTTCCATCTAACACTCACCCTCCTTCGCCTCATACCAGACCGTGCCCAACCCTCCGACACACGTCAATCGATAGTACAACGTGATTATAATATCTCGCTCGCACATCGAAACGAGAAATTTCGTTCGCGCGCTTCCGTCTTCGGACGTCGATTAACGAACGATCGTTTATGCGGCAACGTGTTTTAGAAATAATGAGCTCGCGACCGAAGAAGCGGCGCGGGACAGAGACTTTAGCAACTGGAACAACCGGAGATGAATGTATACCCTAGTTTTGCCGCCAACTCGAGGAAACGTTTTACTTGTCATTATTCTTGATTTCTTCATTTATTGAAACGTGTAAATTAACAATTTGAATTAAATTCAATTTGAAAATTTATTGCAAAATAAAACTAGTCGGAACATTTCTGCAATTCAAAATAAGAAATTTGAGATCCGATTCATTTTGACGAGTTTAATTGTTTTAATTGGCACTTTCTCTGTCAACTGACGGTAAAATATACAGGAAGAATACAGCGCGGTGTGGAACATTACAGCAACGCTCCTGCCTGGCCGTTGCCTTTTGTCAGACAGCTCGAAACGTTCGGATCGGCGTTGGAATCATTAAACAGCGTGAATGAGAGCGTTAATCTACCGGATGTATAGACTATTAACACGGCTTACATGATTTACAGCTAATAGCATAGCCACGTACTACATAACGACATTGATGCGGTCACCGTCTGCTATTTTGGTCCTGATTGCTGGTCTACGTGCTGCCTCCGCGACCAATTCAGTAATTCCGGCGGTAGGCAACGCGTTAACAAACAACAATCAAGAGCGATTACGTAAGACACTTTAAACCTGCATGATCGTTTCTCACAGACTCATCGTTCCTCGCTCTGTCAAGGACGGCGTCTCTCGTTTCGAGATTTAGATTTCAAGTTGCGTAATTCTCGCCGATCGCCACCACATCGCGCGACGATACCGCGGAGCGCGTTATCTCATATCGCGCATAAAACAAAAGTAGCGGCAGTAGTAGCATCGCGTAAGCGTTCGAGCGAAACGATAACGCGCACTTATCAGACCCCCATAATAGGAGTGCGCGTACTACGTTCGCGAAAATCGCCTTTGACGAGAAACAGAGTCGAGCGCGCGAAGCTTGTGCAAATAACAGCGGCAAACACCGCGCGCGCGCCCCGACAAATGGACGCTAGAAACTCGGAGCGGAAAGTGATGAACGATGATGATGAACGGTATTTAGTAAGATACACATTCTCTCCACCGCATCGCCGTGCATAATTCAACGCAAACAAGATCAAAAGTCAGAAATATCCTATCCGGTGAGCGAGAACGCACGCGTCGAGATGATTACGTCGAGTCATCGCTAAAACACTCGCGCCTCTTCTCGATTTCCCATCCATATGGAATGGGAAAATTTTCGAAATTATGGGAATCAGATGGAACAAAAAATTCCGTTACGTAAGTATTCCGCGAATATTCCAGTGGCTACACCGAATATCGGATTAAAAAATTTTGCTTTTGTCGAATCCTCTTTGTAGGTGCGTAAATACGCGTTATTACACATATATACACTATATACACATAAATATATCCTCCCTTTAAACATAATTGTTGATCGCATTACGAGTCCGCGTGCGTGTTGCACGAAGTAAAAAAAAAGGTAGGGAAGGAAGTGGCCGGAGAATACAAAGGTTAAACGGGGTGTAACACGCGTGAGTGGAACCGCGATAGAGCGGCCCAGAGTTAAAGAAAACCGAGAGGGAGAAAAATCGGGAGGGAGGAAGAGTTGCAGAATAGAGAGAGCGAATTCATACGATCGACTGTGCGTAAAATTATTCCAAAACTTATTACTCCTGCTGACTATGACCGTAGCCATGGTAACGAGACGCGGATATGAAAATTAATACGCACTGGGAAAACAGAAAGTTTTCAGAATGTTTTCCCATTACCGGCAATGCTCGCGATGTTCATGCCGATTCGCCTCTGACTGGCAACTAATTCGCTCGTAGTTGTATAATTAGTTGCGCTTTTTATAACGATGTTCGTGTCGCTCCTCATTTTGGTGAACACGACGCGCGCGAGCGGCCTAAGTTCTCTCTCTCTCTCTTTCGTCTAAAAATCAAAACTGTTACCGCTCCTGAAAGGAAAGTTTCGCGTTAACGAGTCTTTGAATTGCATCATCGCGATTATCAAAATATACGCGTTTGGCTTATTTTCTCCGTCCAACTATAATAGATAATACTAATCAATTAGATAAAAATACACACCGTATAAACGTCAAAATAAAAGGAGAAAGAAATTGCATTTATCAGTGAGACTTTTTTTTATCGATTTATAAATTAATTTTTCACATACCTAAAAAATTTAATTCGAATCGGGAAATGTTCATACTACCTCTTTTATCACTGCAAAGTAAATCTATGTAATTTCAAATATACGTTTTTCAATGCATGCATGACTATGCTACACGTTGATTAGCAATTTTATTTCCTTTTATTGCGCGAATGCGGATACAATGGTTTGATACTCCGTTAAAGTGGTAGAAATATTTGATAATTTTAACTTTTACAGCACACAAATTTCGCAAATTGAGATACTGTTTAAAAAATATCGGAAATTGTTATTACATTTCAGACAATCAGCTGATACGATAGAAGCAAATAAAAACTGCTTTGTAAAGTAAATTGGTTTAATTGTGTTTGTAATTATACAAATGCGCGCGCGCACGAGAGAAAGAAGAAGAATCGGCATTTTATTACGATAATTCATGTGAGTTGTGATAAAAAAAAAAACAACACTTAAAAATATTCTGGAAGAGAATAATATAAAAAAGTAATACGAAAAGAGAGTTTCTTAAGATTTAGACAAATAGCCGCACTTTCAAAAATATATATTTCCACTGCGTTTTCAAAATTACTAGAAATTTGTCACACAAATTTTACTATAAAACAGCAGACAGCGGCAACGGCAGCACCGCACAACGAGAACGAACTAAAGTGACGTGAATCGATAATCGAACACCGAGGGTGAAGCATGTAGAAATTATATTATCTTTTTCTTGTCGCGTACTACGTCGAACGTAATAGCCCGAACGTCATCGATGGGAATTTATAGTCTTTCATAAACGCAGAGGATTTATTTTTAAAAATTCCCCTGTCCATTAATATATTCCGGAATTAGTATGCCATCTTCGTATGTGTTTTGCGCGCTATTACTGCGATTATATAAATACAGTGTGAGTGTCAGAGAAAAAGAGATAGAGAGATAGAGAGAAATATTATTATTTTAATAAAGTTCCGAGAGTTTTGCGTTCGGCGGGACGATTGAGTTATTCGTTGTCTACGCATTCGAATAAAGGGCAAAGTCTCGCACATTGAGCCGTTGCGTGTAACCGCCTACCCTACATACTTACCCCATATACGGCTTGTTCCCGTCGTCGTGACTATGTGAAGTGGCGCGCGTCTACATGCGAAGGAAGGCAAGTGCTGAAACGAATGGTGGAAGTAGCGAGGAACGAGATATTTAGCATGCACGGGAAGCGACCGCTGCTCATAAAGGATAGGAGGAATCCACAATGAACCGATAAGCGAATAATCTCGCGAGAAAAAGGGGAGAATATGAAGAGGTAATGGAGCAGAAAGAAAATGCCGGGATGAAGCAAGGTGGAACAAATGCTTTAAACGCTCCGCACCTATCGTCTAACTTTTTTAAAAATTCGTTAACATTTTCTTTCTTAAGAAACTTGGGAGAGAAAAAATAATTTTATCAAAAAATTACGCGCGAAAAGTATGCGAAATGTTAGCGATTAGACACCAACGACGATATTATTCGTGTCTTTCGCGAACTGTAGCGTAATAATACGTATTCGTCGCGAATGTGAAAGTGAAAAGCCGAGTCAGTCCCTCACCCTCGAGTGAGTATTTTATGCAACGCGACCGATTTAACGCGAGTGTATTTCGAACAGTCTATAACATCAAACGCGACTTCTCCATGCCGTCGCATATATTCCGGCTTCTCTTCGCTTTTTCATTCTTTCAATTCACGGCTTCCTCTGCTCGCATATACACACACACACACACACACGCACACACACACACACACACACACGTATGTATCTTTTTTATTATTCCAGGATACCTCCTTTGTACACCGGGCAATTATATTTTGTCCCTCCGTATATCGGCGCGGAGAGAAAGAGCGACGCAGCAGCAGCAGTCGGAGGCTTCCTGCTTGAGTAGAAAATACTTGCCTCTGTGTTGGACCGTAGCAGAAGGATTTCCAATTCAACGGCTCATGTGTCAACTGCGTAAGAAGGAAAGCGCGTCGGTTCTCCGTCGGAGAAAGGAGCTTAACCAGACGGAATAACCCGCCATTACGGAATCCTAAAGAGAATTGCGAATGTATTTCATAGATCGATCGAACGTGACTTCTTCGACGATTTTTTTTTTTTTTAGACCGAAAAGATCGCATTGTCGCTTTCTTTTAGCACCGCGTCGAATACATTTTGTTTCATAAAATTCTACTAATTAATTAATAAATAATATTCGACAAGTGATGTATTCGATGTGTTGGTATTGTCATTTACACGTTTTATTTGCCCTATATTTAAAATATGATTACGATACGCGTATTTGGAGAAGCGCAAACAAATATGAAGTGACTTGCTGCATATGGTATACACGTAAGTGGCGATTAAAAAAAATGATCACTAATTAAATTTAGTTTATAATTTAATATCCAATATGAAATACGACTAATGCGAGGGAAATATCGCGTTATTAAAAATTCCACCGTGTTCTCTGCCGGAAACCGGGCGGTATTTCCACGCACAATGAGTACTTTATAATTGGGACATAGTGTAACATTGAACCCTTCGCGTAATTTCGCCGTGGCTGAGGAAAAGCCGGGGCGAATAAGAGTTTCGCTTGTCAGAGAGAGAGAGAGAGAGAGAAGTACTTCGGCAGGGTATACATGTTATATCTTCATTAAAACAGGAGTGGGAGAAGAGGAATTCGGCGTGAAATTTATACGCTAAAAAAGTGTAGTTTATAATTCACTGTTATAAAACTCAATCTCTCTCGTACATCCGTTTATTAAATGAGCCGTAAAACGGCACATGTCGGGAAAATAATGAACGAGTGCACGCCGCACGTACATATAAAACAGAAATAACTTTAGAGATAACTTTTTCTTTTACAAGAGTTTACTTCAACGCATGAGCGAAACGCGCTTGCAAATTCGTGAAATTATCGACTACCTGTTGAGAAGGGCGAAGATTTTCAAGTGTGACAAATAACGCGATTATCGCGGTGCAAATCTCGCGATAAATGACTTGGTTCGATAACATCGTCGATCACGAGTGAAGAACTCGTCGCTTTGCGTCGTGATCGCGTTGAGTCCGTTCAACCATTTTATCTTGTAATTTACAATAAATATTTCTTTTATTTTACTGTACACGCAAATCCGTGAGCGTTTTCAGCGACACATTGACGCAAAATTTTCGAGGTCAAGAGACAACATGTAACATTTTACCAATAAAGAAGATTGCATTGAAGAAAAAACCTTGATTCAGATAATTTACAAAGAATCATTTATTGGAAATCCTTTGTTAGAATCCTTTATCAGAATCCTTCATTATACGAAAGCTACACTAGAGAAACGTCCAACAAGTTGATTCCTCATTGTCAACATAAATAAAGTTCTGATAGCATTTGCAATTTTATTAGAAACGCGGAAAGATAAAGCACACGAGACATAACTTGCGTTATTTGCTTATTTGTCCAATTGTTGTCACAAATATTCAGGGATAATTGGGTATTATTGGCCAGACGCCGGAGGAGGAGGAGGAGGAGGAGCACGTACATACGCCGCGAAAGTATCGATACGACGCGCGCACATGAAAACAGAACCGTATGTGAAATCAGACATAGAGGCGATTTGATTAAATTGGGAATTTAATTCGGGATTAATTCGATCAAGCGGAACCACAGGACACGAAGTTGGTAACTTCCGGCGGGAGAATCAAGGGTATAGACTTCTTGGCGCAGACACGGAGCCGACGACGTGGAGAATAACACTCGAAATCATCAACCGTTGATCTTGCGCATCAATTTCTTTTTCGCAATTGTAAGACAAAACAATACAAAATCTCGGAATTTCTAAAGAAAGAACCACTAAAAAAAAAAAAAAAAAACTATTCACAAAACCTACTGTCTACTTTTTAATCTTCGCGTGTCGTCACGTTCTTTTGAAAACAAAAAAAAAAAAAAAGAATCGCATTACATTACTGATGAACGAATTTGCGAATGCTGTAACGACGTACAGAAGAATATCCGCACGACTCGTTGTCGTGCAGTCTATACGCGGCGTGCATGTACCTGAGAAGACTTGGGAAGCCATTAGCTAATTAATGAGATCTCCTCCGGCAATGCTCGGCTTAGTCCGGGAAACGCGCATCTAATACCTCTCGAAACTGCACAGCTGACATTCCGAGCGGCGGCGAATAAAAACGGCACGCAGGGAACAAAAGTCCTCTCTCCCTCCCCTCCCAAATCTCCTTTGTGCTACGCTTTGAGATAAACATATACGAATTTATATAAGAGTCAACTGAAATTGAATGCCGCAGCTTAAACTGCTCTTCAAAGAGCCACCTATAACGTATCAAAAAATAAAAATCTCATTCAATCAGAAAAAAACTCCCACAAAAAGACACAAACTTGTAATATCGCTCTGTGAAAAAAAAAAAAAAAAAATTGTCATGTTTTCTCTCTCTTTCGAGTCTCAAAGTCTTCGAAGGCACAATCGTGTGACTTCATCCCGTATATAAGCACTTATGAAATTCAATCAAAGGAAACAGATTTGTGTGAGTATCAAGTAACGTCCAAGGACATCAAGACGAAATAATCTGTCGATAAGAGATAGTGAGAGAGAAAATGTCAAATGAGATTTATTAGAGGATTGCTTATGATCGATCATCGATATAGTCAATATTTAATTTCCTCAGTGTGCGCGTGTACAACTAATGTCAGTACTTTTTAAGTATAATCGATCCCATCTCATAGAACTCGGCAATATCCCGGCACCGAAGTCAATAACGCGCCAACTTCTACGTCTATCTCTCTCTCTCTCTCTTTCTTTCTCTCTCTTGTCAGTCCTGCGAGTTTGTTTGTTGTACAGCTCGGACTACCGCGTTTTCGCAAATCAAGTTCTAATTGCGTCAAGAGGGTGATTTAATTTCGAGTGCGTTTCGAAACTTGAGGCAGCCTCGTATTAAGACGGCTTGTTTTAGCGCGCGCGTAACGGGGTAATGCTAAAACGGCTTAATTCTTGAGGGGAGTATGGTAGACGCTGAACGAGCGCGCGGACGACGACGACGACGACGACGACGACGACGGTTGGAGTACTTTGCGCAGGAAGACAAGCCGGCGATGCCCGCGACGCCCGCGTGCTTGGCGCGGCTCCTGTGAGCGACAGTCCATTGTTTCGCGGGGATAAGCCGTTTTTATTAAAGCGGATGATTATTTCGACGTCGAGCATCGTCGTCGGTGGACAGGATGAAAACCGATCGATGCGCCCGAGCGTCGTCGTCCAACTATACCTACCATTACTACGTCTCTCCGCCGTCTTCCGCGTCCTCGTATAGGTATACCCGATTAAGCGACGAAGTGACGCTAACATTTTCATCTGCGGCATTATTTTTTAAACGAGCGCAAAAAAAAATACAAATAACATTCGCGAAGTGAGTAGCGATGTACATACGTGATTTTTTTTTCACAAGGACCTCTTTTATTCAATTACAAAATGGATATTTGTAAAACGCTTCAAAGAACGCTTTTCATTTGTTTAATTGTGAACGCGTCCGCGAGTCACTTTTAACGAAATATTTAATTCAAAAAGATAGCCAGTGTTTTTTTTTCCTAAAAACCAAACTTTAATCTGCTGATTAAAATTGGTTTTCTTTTGCGAAAACGCCCACGAACAACGCGCGCGCAACGACAACACCGTTTTTCTCTGCAACGCTCGGCGCCAACGCCTTGTTCTCTCGAGAGAAGAAATTAAATAGATTGAGAATTGGCTTATATATTTTCCACATTTTTTCGAAAGAGAAGAAAAAGAGACTCACGAGCGGCGCGTGTCAATCGCTCTCGCATAAATTGCGTTAGAGCGCAGTTCGTTTCTGTACGTCTATCATCGCCAAAAGTACGGTTTCAACGGAAATCTAGCAAAAGCAAAGAGGGTGAAAAAAAAAAAAAAAAAGAATGAGATAGAGGAAGAGTAAAAAAAAAAAAAAAATAAGATGCGGAGGTGTGGGAAGAAAGAGGGCGAGGATGGAAACATGAAAGGGAGATCCGTGTGGGTTTGTCCATGTAGGGACAGAAGGCAGCCCTGCGGGCAGCCAATCAAATAAAGTAGTCCGAGGTTGCTTTGCCGGATGCAAATTCAGCCCCCGTGGGCTTTCTGTTTCCATCCTCCTTCCCTTTCCTGACTCGACTCTGCAACTGCGAGTCGAGTCTCCGCGCGAGTTTCCGGGACACACGGAAGTGGCCCCTGCTAGCTGCTCGCCGATACATAGTCTATACTGTTCCTCCCGCTGTTCTCAACCCTCCCGGATTGTTCGCTCTGACCCTTTCCAATCCCGTCAAAGAAACCGGCGCGTTGCGTAGCGCCGCGTACACGTACGAAACACAGCAGGGCGGCAGCGATAATTAGGATGATCGACACGGGCACAATCGTTGCAAAAAAAAAAATCGTCTCTGAGAGACGCTATTTATTAATTACGCAACGATACGTTTCAAGATATTTTTGTTATTTTTTTATCAGTAAAGACACGAGATAATCGCAACCGTTCTTTTATAATGACAATTTCTATAGCGGGGAGGAAATTAATTTGTGACAATTTTCACGGAAAATCCCGGACACGCGGAGAGATTATACATCTTTGAAATACTAAGCTGAAATACTAAGCTGCCCAACGGTGTGAGCGCGGTATGTCATTGTGTGTGTGTGTCGCGTATACATGTGTATCCACGATACAACGACGATATAATGGAACGGGGGAGAAGTTCGGATCGGATCGCGGCGCAACTCACTCCTAATTATGTCTTAATGAAAATAAATCGCTACATTTGTAGGAGTGTCGTGTCTCTTTGGACATTTCCACGAATCGCCCGCACTTTCCTCCACAGTCCCTATCGCCCACGCAGTTCGTCTTCCCCGTCTTCTCTTTCTCCTTTCTCCGTTCCACCCCGTGTTATCTTCGTACTCTACGCCACCTGTTTGATTCTCTCAAAGGGATAGCAGTGTCTATTTGTCTATTTCGGTTTGTCCTTCCTCCTCTCCGCGCGCTTCGACTCTTTCCCAGCGACTTGGACAGCGTCTTTCCTCCGCCCTCTCTTTTGTGTGTGTGTGTGTGTATGTGTGTTGTATTCCTTGCCTTACGCGCCTTCAAGTTGAACAATCAATTTCAATTTCGCGAGAATCTCTTTTAAATCTCGAATTCGCTGTGCGGGTCGAAGGCGTTTTACGCGACAGAAGTTCGTTCTTGGTTCTGTTACCCGAGATGGTATAATGAAATTGTGTATATATATATATATATTGGAATGTAACGTAATCGATAATAAATCGAGACATATAAAACCTCTGTATTTATTTGTGTAATATATTAATAATATATAACAGTTAATGTGTATATATTATAGTAGCGATAATATATGAATAGAGACTTAACAATATTCACATGTATATATATATATATATATTGAATCATTAAGAATAAACACTTGACAAAAATATACATATATATTTTCAAGTTTCATATTTAATGACAATATATATATATTTGATAATATGTACAACACTAAAATAAATGACATAAGTCCGGAAGATCCGAAACCAAACAAATGATGCTAATTATTGAAAAAAGCAGCATTATATATTTAACACGTGTGATCAATCGACAAATGTGACTCAGGAAGGAGAGGAAAGGCAATAAAACGGCAATATCGGTCTATACATATGTATATATACTCAGTAGTAACTCTTTTTTTCTTTTTTTTTTTTTTGTTCTACCTGTTTTCTTCTTTTTTTGTACCTGTCATCACCGGGCACATCCGTACAAATTTTGCGCTATAATGTTTCTTTTTTTCATCATCATCATCATACCACGTCCCGCGCGCGCGCGCGCGCAAATGATACAATCCTTAATTACATACATTTTACAATGTGCTACGGATGATGCGTGTGTGTGTGTGTGTGTGTGCCAAATCGGCAGAGTTTACATTAACAAGTTTACGCGCTCTCACGGTTGACAGTTTACATTACATTAATTTGTATGCGCGTCCGCGGTTCACGAATCAACGTAATGGTAACAAACTACAACATGCCGTTTCTTCGATTTGCCAACAATATATTAAATTTAAACAATATATTAAAATTACCACATTCTTCATATCGTCAAACGTCACACACACAAGACCCCGAGAAAAACATACACATCATACAATAAGCTTTCGCATTGCGTAAGTATCGTTGATCCTAGGTAACGACGCATCAAGATCAAAAGAACGCGACATCGGCGATTTCGTCATAAACAATTGTTTTTTTTTTTTTTTTATCTCGCGATTTTACACGATCAACATCAATTGTACAAGTGCCACTAATCGAATAAAATATATTTTTTTTATCAATTATATTACTTATATTACTTATACAAAAATCCCAACATTTTTACACCGTAAATTGCAACACAATGTGATAAACCCTGCGTCAACCCGATTGATTAATTCTAAAATAAAACAGGAGAAGTTACAGTTATTATCCACAGATTGAGCAAAACATTCTCGAGAGAAAGTTGTAATTAATATAATAACAGAGTGCCAAAGTCCGATATAAAACATATGTCACGGATTTGACTACGTACGAATTTACGCGAAGAAAAAATTCTTACGTAGTCAAGTAAGCTGAGAAAGATTTCTGAATTGATTACGAAAAGTGTTTGTTAATCAAAATTTGATCATACGAAGCCGATTCTGTCAAATTGAAAACACAATCGAGTAGCAAACACAGTGGTCAAAAAAATAACTACACATGAGGATGTCACGCGTGTTACGTTTCGTTAATCATGTCAGATCTCTTTTTACCATCGAGATGTTTTGTTCAGTTTATAAAAATCTGCATCCGCGTGCGAGAGAGATGTTATTTCTATTTGTAAACTACAAGAGAAGCAAAAAAAAAGAGTATGTGAAGGAGCGTCCCAACGAAGGCACTGATTGTTTGCGCCAAAAACTGCAATATCTTACCGATTTCGCCGACAGATGCTTTTTCCAATGTCTTCCAGTGACGAAGAGAGTACAGAGATAAGTGCAAAACACCATTTACATTTATCTGAAGTAAATAAACCGTTTCTTCAGAAAAACTTTGGTGATTTGCTCTTGATTATAATTACGGCTCAGAGATTTTTACGATTAATCGAACGATCCAAACAACTTGCTCTACTTTTGCCACAGACATCGTTAATTAATATATTCGTTAATGTTCGAATTGTTCGTTTGCACGATTTAATCCTTCAACTGAGCCTAAATTATAATTTTCCGTAATCGCGCGCATAGCGTGAACGAAGCGCATCTTCGATGCTTCTTTCGCGCCGCAATGTCGCTCGCTTAACAGAAACAACACGTATTGCATCAAAAACAATGTGTAAACATGTGAAATAATTTACGAAAACACAAATGTAGTAATAAATTCGCAAATGTGATAAATGAAAAAAAAAACACGATGTATGCGAAACATCGTGTTTTCTTTCTTCACATTCACAAGAAATTAACATTGTTTATATGCCTTCCAACAAAAAATTGCTGAATCCATCAACAAATTATACAACTCTTATTCAAATACAATCCTGCGTTGTGTGTTTCTCTGAAATTCAAAAGTTGATTACAGTGTCATTAAGGTAACTGGCACAAATTCTCGTCTCTTCGTCCGTTTCTATTGGTTGGTTTCTGAACCCCTCGAAGCGCGGATACCTATCGATATATCAATCTCAAAAGAAACCGATTTCTCTATACATATATGTATATATATATATATATATGTATATATATTAAGCTTGTCTTCGTTGAAATCGGACAAACTTCGTCCGTTCTTTACATAAGGAAAAATATTATTTTACAATTAAGTTTTGATCCATGACAAGAGAAAATTGCCTCCACCTTCCACTCGCGTGCAGCTTCCACAACGATGTATAAAGAAATCACCGGAAGCAGTCGCGCGCGGAAATCGCGTTCTCTCTGCTTCTTGCGCGCACTTGCGCGACATTGTGACGGCAAAAGGTCAAATGTCTACTGTTCCTTCTTCTCGTCGACGGACGTCGCTTCTTTGCGCATCGCCTCGGCGGTCTCAATCACTTCGAAGCCGTCGGGAGAGACGGAATCGCTGGATGACAAGGTTGCCGAAGATGAGCCCGAGGATACCGACGGTTCTGCCAACTCTCCGTTTTCCGGCTCTGCGGAACAATGCAAGGCACACGTTTCGTCGTGGTTACAGAGCGGCGCGCGAAACGAATCGCGGGGATTCCGATAACAATATTTACATGTACTTTGTACGAAGAGAGCGTGGACGGTAAATAAATCCGTGTGATAAAAGTTTAACCGAAACTATCGACGTGTTATAGCTTGTGTCGATGACGAGCGTGGCAGAGCGAGGTCATAAGTCAAACCGCAGCTGTAAACAAACCGGTTTCCGATGCATCAGTCGGTTGCGCGCGTTTAAAACGATTATCGATTATTCGCGAGTCGCGAGAGAGCGCGCGCGAAACGAGAGGTGAAATTAAAAGCCCCCAGAAAAATAATCAGCGCTGCTAGTTGGATCTCGCTCGCGAATTGAAACACGATAGCGCGCGGCGGTATCGCGTGCCGAAACTATGTATAGGCTGTGTCGCCAAAGCGACACGAGTGTCGCTGACACAGGATCTACAAAGTGCTCATTCAAAACTCTAAACCGGTGAAACGCCGCGCGCCTCGCGAGCCAAAATGTTATAGCCGAAGCGTGTAATCACGCGGAATCGTTCAAGCGATCATCACAAACGCGACGCTTTATAAAAGTGCGCAAAGTTTTTTTTTTTTTGTTTTTTTTTAAATAAAAAAAATCACATGTAGTTTTTACTAAAACAATAAGAATCGTTCTGTGCCAACAAGTCTCTCTCTCTCTCTCTCTCTCTTCTCCGCTTGTATATAATAACAGAACGTAAAGTAGATTCTTTCACCTTTATATCGGTCCGAGTAATAATGTGGAAGTCTTAACATGCTTCGTGAAATTAAACCTGCTTGTAAAAGGAAGCGCGCGCGCGCGCGCGCGTCATAGAGGGAAAGAGAGGGTTTTTTTTCCGACCATTGAAAGTTGAAATAGGTATATACGCGCGCGGTACGTTCCGCCCGGCAGATATAATTAAATGTACCGTAATAATGTACCGTTTTAATTTGTTCCTCTACACAGACACACACTTCCGCGGAGCGGAAGTGAGCGAGAAAGAGAGAGCGAGAGAAAGAGAGTGCGTGATATCGGAGTTCGATCAAATATACGATATCGAGCGGTTAACGTTTAACTCTTTAACACCAACGGGAAGGATAAAATTTTACTCGTATTTAATCACGATCTCCGGTGTACAGTTTTTTTTTTTTTTTTTTTGTCGGCTCTTGAAAGCGAACTCAGTCTATAATCACACGGAAAAAGACCGCTCTGCCAAATTATTAATTATTAAAATTTAAGCGAGTTTCTCTTATTACAGTTGTCAAATTAAAAATGATCATCCACATGGCGGGACGAGCACAAAAGAATATGACATTTCGCTCGCGTGTTATGAAAAAAAATTCATCGACATGTGCTTTGCAACATTTCTAACCGGACGCTACTTCGCGTGTTTCAGAGATCGAACGAGAGGGAAAAACAGTGAAAATCAGAAAATCATACCTCGAACAGCATTGTCGTCAGTTGTCGCGGACGACACTTGTTCGGCAGTTGCGAGTCGTTCTTCCGAACTTTCGTCGGGATCCAGATCGAGCTGGGAGAGCTCGTTGATGTAGTTCTGCTGCGTCCTCGACATCGTTGTGGAAGTCGGTGACACGTCCGACGAGGGCGAGGCTGTCGTCGTTGTCGTCGTTGTTGTCGTCGTCGTCCTCAATGGCGACGATCTCGGACCTGGAGTTGTCGGAGCTGATCTGGACGTTGCCGGTTGTGGCTGTTGTGCCTGTTGTGAGTGTGTGTTGCTGCGAAATATAAACTGCTGCAGCTGCACCTGTTGCAGAATTACCGGTAGCTCGTAGTGATGGAAGAAGTACAGCATCGAGTGCTGAAACAGAAAACACAAACAAAAATTTGAATACAATGATTGTAAATATAATTATAAAACAATTATATTTAATGTATACTATATATTTAAAAAAAAATATTGGATATAATAATTAACAGCTTTGTTCTCTTGTTGACCTTTCATTATTACTCCGTTGCGGCGTACAACATTTTTGGTTTATCATTCGCGCTGATTGTCATTTGTATTATAACATTATTCATCCGATCGATTTTCGCCTGAATTGTTTTCACACGCCGTTCGTCAATTTGTTTTTCGGCGCACGAACGCGTTATAACGCGCCGCGGAAGTTTCGCTATTCCTCGTGCGTATCTTTCGGGGCCGCGCCGTTGGAAAAACTGAAAGCACGAACTCACCTGATGAGATATATCTCGTATTACACGTGTGGCCCCGTGCGCGTGTGTGTGTGTGTGTTCGCGCCTAGCGAATTTATATGGAAATTCGTCAAACTCGTTCTATATCGGCGTACTCTTTCTCCGCAATCGCTTCGAAACCTGTCTCTCCCGATCGCTGTTGCCCGCTATCCACCGATCGCAATAACGCGCGGGGCTTCTCTTTGCCGACGAAACTAAATTCTCTCCGCCTATTATCTCATGTAATTTACTCCGTCGCCCGTCGATTAAACCAAACGTGTGAGAACAGATATAAAACTCGGAAGAATTATTATGTGATATCAATAACTTTGATATATAATAGACACAACAGGTTGATGCGTAAACTAAAAATGAAAAAGGATCGTTTCGATTTCAATGCTCTCGTTTGAAAAAAAAAAAATCTAACGGGCGAACGAGCGACGCGAAGGGAAGACGCGCAGAGTGGCGGATGGATAACCGGGGGAAGAAAAATCTTGGATATGGAAAATGGATATCTCGAGAACTCGGGGCACCTGTCGGCGACGCGAAGGAAATGGTATTCTCGGTGATTCGTCGCGGCAAGAAGCGGAACGATTCCGCACCGTTTGAGAAAAAGAAGACCGGTAGAAAGATTCGTGAAGAACGAAGGAAAGGAGGGAGAAGGGGGTTCCCGAGAGGTGGTGGATAGAGAAAAGCGAATAGATAGAGCGCGGGTTGCGCGGAAAACGCGGAGCGAAGAAGGGACGCAAGGATCTGGGGGCGGGTGGTATATCGAGTTTTCGTTTGCTAGATAATCAACGCCAATGACACCGATATCGAATCGGCGCATAATCACGCCGCGGGGCTAATCGGCTAAACTCTGACCTAGAGCAACAGCCGGCGAGAGAGAGAGAACGCTTTGCCATCCGGGAATCAAAACGATTCTCGACCGCGACATGCCCTCGAGCTTCGCGAATTTCGCCGCAGCTCGGTATTCGTAAACTCGTTGCCAGCGAAATAATTGTCGCTCGTTAACGGTCGATCATGTTAACGAAGCTGTAACCCGGTTGTCAGCCGGGGACTGTCATCGTCGACGTGATAGACTGAGTCGGTTTATTTACGGGACATACGCTCGATCACGTTCTAAAATGTTCCAACGTAGAATATATATCGGTTTGATCGGAAAAAAATAAAACGACAATAAAAATTTGCCATCAGAAATTTATCAATATTTTATCGAATTAAAGAAATGTTTCGTTTAGCCTTCATTAAACTACAAATCAGAGAGAGAGAAAGAAAGAGAGAAAGAGAGAGAGAGAGAAAAAAAGAAGAGAGGGAATAATAACTAAATACATTCCCAATAATTCATGAGCGGTGAGTATTAACACATACGATCTTTTTCCCCCCCAATGCATAATGACGGCGGCATCGTGATGCATTTACATCTTTTATCCGGTGAATTAACCACTCCATTAAACTTTAATGGCATTCAGTTTTTACGCGTGAATATACACACAACACACACACACACACATACATATATATGTACATATCGAATGTAGTTATTAAGCGGCTATCTATTGTAACGCCATTATAATAATATCTGTTAATACGGCCGTGATCATCTAATTATAACTTATTGCATTAACAAAATATGCCATCCAATCAGATTATCTAGTACGTATTATTGGCGTAGCCAGCGAATTTGTTTCTGGAATTCCGACGGCTTATAACCACGTATGTTTCACTGCAACCAATTTTAATACAACTCTCCTCTCTCCCTTCTCTCCAATACGTTTTGCTTAAATACAGAAATGAGCGAAAATTGCAAATCGACGGTAGTGCAATAATACGTACGTTTCTCCTAGATTGGATACGTACGGTGGGAGAAAAAACGACGAATATCTCACAACGCCACACACGAACTTAATTTAAACACCTAACATTTCTAATGGACGAAACGAGACACGCCCTTCGCTCGAACGGGAACGAGATTCCCGCATTAAAGTATTCCTTTATGCGCATTTGTGTGTACATGGAAACCAAGAAGCCGCATTAAGTTATTTCTATCGATCGAGCTGTCAGGAGCATTGTCCCGGTTTGCGTTTACGTAACTTAAGTTTGAGCGATGGCGGCTTTAGACTACTACCAAGCCGAGCGACCACGGCCGTGGCACGGCTCGTTCTTACGTTATATTTCTACACGGAAGCACAAATTCACGTCGTAATCTCCTTCTCGGATGAGAATACGAGTAAGTTGCAATCAACGAAACCTCGACTTTCCATTCTCCAAAGATCAATGCAACGTGAAGAAACAATAGGCGGGATGATTGACGCCGCGATTCATGGCGAGTTTAATCTGTCGAAAGAGAGAGAGAAAGAGAGAAAGAGAAACGAGCTCTATATATTGAACAATAATATAATAATCTTCAACTCGGATATGTTAAAAAAAAAATGTTTCAAATCCCAGATGAAATTTACAATAAAAAATGCGATATATTTTGACTCTTTTCAGCAAGACTCTTTTAATTCGGAGATTCATTTTTCATTGTCGCGACACTTAACCGCTCATTCGAATGAACAATTCAGATCGTTTGATTAAAACACCTAATACACACACACATACATACAGAGTGCGCGACCTGTTCTTGAGAAAATTAGAACACTTACATTCTAACGGACGGAGAGAGAGGAGAAGAAAGAGGGAAGAGATTCCTAGACACAACTTTTTTTTAAACGTAGCTCTCAGAATAGTTCTCTTTTTTTTTTTTTTTTTTGTTGAACTAGCAGACCGACCACGTTTGTCCTCGACTAAAGTGCTCGCAAAGTAGGTCATGAGGTATTCGTGATCAATGTCCACTTCGATGCAAAAGAGCAATTTTTTTTCTCCGGGAAAAAAACTTCTCTACTATTCTGGCGGGAGTTTTTTATCATCGGGGGAGAAACGATTATTTCACGAACCGCGACGCGGCGGCGCGCCGCTTTGAAAATCCCAAAATACATTCCCGTATAAATACTTCTGTTTGCCTCACCGACTTACTCGCGCGTTCGCGCGCTTTCACTGGAAAATTTATTCTCGAAACGTGCGCCGTTCTTTCCTATGCCTCTAATGCGAAACCGCAACAGCGATCGATCACTCGAACTCGAACTCGAGTTGAGACGAGCTTGCTAAAAGCGACGTGTATCGCTTCATTTGCATTTAATGAGACGACAAAAGAGAAAAAAAACAAGACACACTCACCTGTATGAAGAACCAGGATGTGACGAGCGCCAAACTGCTGTATTGTCCGTTGAATCGATGATGGTACGCGTAGAAAGAAAAGTGATACAGGTAAAAGAATCTGAAATCAGAAAAGGGACAAAAAGTCCCGTCGTTAGACACGCGCGTCTGCGAGAATGGGCGCGCGAAAACTCTCGCGAGATTTTTTTTTTTTTATCATCTCCTCTCTTTAAGTGAGGCAAGTACCTATTGGCCGCTATCGCGTTATCGCACGACGAAATAAATAGCGATTTAAAGCGATCGCAATACATAAAATTATGGAATGCAACGGGATTTAGCCCACCGATGTGTGCCGATAATCTCGAAAATCCGTAACAACATCAAGCCACTTAACAGGTTACATAACGTAACGATATACACGGCACGTTTCCACCCCGTGGCAACAATATGAACGTACTATCGATCAGATCGTATCAAGTTTCAGCCTATTGAAATATCGAGGGTGACGCGTTGCGCGGCTGGCGGCTATGCGTCGTTATTACGACCGAAAAAATATCGCAG
The DNA here is from genome assembly GCA_014825685.1 of Pseudomyrmex cubaensis. NCBI lineage: Eukaryota > Metazoa > Arthropoda > Insecta > Hymenoptera > Formicidae > Pseudomyrmex > Pseudomyrmex cubaensis. Next base: position 10,833 of record QVOA01005448.1, on the reverse strand, counting down.
ATAACGCAATATGCGCTATTGAGCTACAGAGTGACAGACGCAACTCCCCCGTAAAAAAAAGTATTGTGTGTTGCGAACGGTTGATCAACAACACGCGCGGACTGTGTTTAAACAATTGATGCGCGCGCGCATAAATTTTTTTCGCGAAAAAATGATCGTCGAAATTGACTCAAAGAATTCGCGGACGCAAAAATATACCAGGACTGACTGTATTCCGACTTTCTGCGCGCGAGTGCGATGCTTGTAATTAATTACACGCGCATACAAGGATGCAAACCCGCGCGCAACTTTCCGATCTCGAGAAACCATAAACCGCTCTCTTATCGCGGAGAATCAATCTTTAACTTTCGGTTTTGTGATTGTAGAACATGGAAAATGATACTTTATTTCTTTATCTTCCTCTAACTGAATTTTTAAAACATATTGCTTGTGCTTGAAAAATCTTTACAATTTGCGATTAAGATATTACACAATAAAAAAACACACGAATATAAAACTGCAAGAATGTAAAACCTTTTTTTTTTTTTTTCTTGCTATTATTCTAAACGATTGTAAGAAGAAAAACGTGTGTGTCTATTTTTTCATTGCAGTCCACGCTGATGAATGACGTTTGCGAGTGATGAAGGAGGGGTTGTAATCAAGTGATTTTTACGAGGAGCTGTTACGGGGTCGCCAATATTTACAGATCAGGGCGGGGTTGAAGCAACGCGCCACCACCCTTAACCGAAGAAAGAAAAGCGATCAGCAGGGGTGTGGTGGTGGATGATAGAAGAAGAAGAAGAAGTCGGGGTTTGTAGGTATATCCCCTCGACGAATACGACGACTAATTTCCTAGAGTATATGACGGAACTTTAGCGTCTCAATCAATCTCGTATACCCGATATGTGTACAACGTGCCATAAATAATTGCTTATTGCTAGACGTTTTATCCTTTGAGAGAAGGAAATTTTTACGCTCGCGGCGAAATCTCTTGTTATAAAAAATGCGAAATAAAAAAATTCACGATTTGTTCGATTGAAGTGTCAGCATCGTGAGATTCAAACGCGTTCAGAACGCGCAACCATGTCAAAAAAACTAAAAAAAAAAAAAAATATCAAGACCGACGACGTGCCGCATCCACTAAAAGTTAAGAATGTCCGTCCGTTTCTTAAGTTACGATAAGACCATTTGTCCTTAAACGATATCGTTCCGCATGCATTTGTGCGCCCCGAAATCTTACGATGTGTAAATTTATGTACGACGGGCGTTGGTTCGTAAACGCTTTGCATTACGTTTTACGACGCTGCCAGTCGTAAAACGCAGTTTAGGCGATCGATGCATCCCCCCATTTTTGTCCGTACACTATACACCAGACGAACACCCCGGGAAATCCCAACTGTGTCTTGCTGAAATCGACAATGACCACCACAGAGACTGTCGCCGACTTACCGAGAAGCGACTTACATTTTCTTGAAAAGCTTTTTGTAACATTTATGCAAAAAAAAAATCTTGAGATCGCAAAGAGAAATGTAACGCAGCATCAACCGTGTAATTATCGGCTCTCGTTTGTCCTTTACTTCCCAATTAGTTTACTTGGACGAGATTAGATTATTTGAAAGAAAAGTACAATTTTTACCTAAAAATCTCACCGAAGAATCGCGAGGAAATAAAAGAACGAAACGAACGAGAAAGAGAAAACGATGAGAAAGAATGCGCGCCGCCGAAATCCCACGTTACGTATTCCAGGGACATAAGCTCTAAAGTGTCCCGCGCTCAAGGAACCGTAACCATCCGACGACGACGATTCGTACGTCTTTTCCGGGAGAAAAGAGGCAGAGAGCGAAAAAAGGAGAGAGAGAGAGCCGCGTTGGAGACTCTCCAAACGCATTCTGAATTCATTAAATGGCACTGCCTCACCGAAGCGCGATAGCGGATGAGTTACTTTCGGACTTGAGACGCGGGAGATCAACTTCTCCCTGATTACCCCCAATGGGAACACACAATCGGCAAACTTTTCCCAGGCAACATACGTTAAACCGATAAAGGATTAACGTCGGGAATCGAGAGCGGTAATTAAATTAAAGCGCACAGTTGTCGAATTAATCGAGTTCGCTGGACGCAAACTCGCTTTATCGACTCGTTTGCTTATTAATGAATTATAATATTTATATACACATATACTTGCCGCGTTACTTTTCTCTCTGAATATTTATGGAAAATATATATTATTATTATTATTGTTATTGCATAAACATTTTTGTGCATTTTGAGAAAGCTGAATGTGTTTTGATAAATCCCACCTTTAACATTCGAACGATGTTAACTGGCGTGTATTTCTTTGTACGAAGAAAAATACCTGTGGTCACGAGGTATATGCGAAAGAAAGAACAACACACGACGATACGCGGCACACGGTTGTCCCCCCGAAAATTCTCACATCCGTTCCCCGATCTTCTTCGTGGAAAGGTCATGAATTTACGAGGAATATGGCACTCGCGTCAGATCGCGAGATCGAAGGATCATATTCACCGGGGTGTGCTTTGTCTCTCATCTTTGCCGTCGAAATGCAGTTCGTAACAATCAGTTTCGGCACACGCGCGACATATTTACGGTTTCGACAGGGAGGAAAAAGATATGTACGTTATAAAATAAATCAAATCCTTCCAAAAAAAAAAAAGATCTCTTACTTTTTTCGAAAGAGAAACGACTGAATAAACTTAAAATACATTGTGCTTTAATAGAAATTATTTTCTTTTAGATACAGATAAAGATTTTAATTGTCGCGCGCATATAATAGATGTGAAACCGTACGTGTTTGTCCAAGAGATTTGCCCGTGTTTTCTTGCGAACAGCAATATCTATCGAAAATCGCTTACTTTTATACAAGCGAGCGGACGAGAGACAGAGAGAGAGAGAAAGGGACGAAGAAAAGAAAGTGGAAGGATCCTGCGGCGATGTTCCAGCGCAGGGAAGAGGGTCGCGCTTTAACGGCGGTGGCGCAGGGTGGGAAAAGGAAGACGAAGAGGGTGTAGCCGTCTCCATAACTGTACGGTCCACTCGGCTAACGTAAGTATATTGTCAATCAATCCATGGTATAAAAGCAATCTGAGCTCCGGACGACGGGGTGGCGGGATCCCGCGGGGCGTAGACGGAACCGAGGGACTAAGGTAGGCGAAGCGATGGAAGAGAGGTGAGTGCAAACAATCCCCTGCGCGTTTCAAAGAAGAAGGAGGGAAAACGTGAGAGAAGGATGGTAGAAAGGAAGGAAGGAAGAAGGGAAGGAAGGAAGAAAGGAAGAAAAAAGAAAAGAAAAAGGAAGGAAAAAGGAAGGAAGGAAGGAAGGAAGGAAGGAAGGAAAAAAGAAAGGAAGGAAGGAAGGAAGGAAGGAAGGAAAGAAGGAAAGAAAGAAGGAAGGAAGAAAGGAAGGAAGAAAGAAGTTCTTTTCTCTGGCCACTCGAAGGACCCTATCCAACAAGTAAGATGAAACGAAACTCGCAGCCAGTATCAGTACTTGTATATATATATCGTGTGTGTGCGTATATACGTACGGGATGTCACAAAAGTTACGCGCTTTTAGACTATACAAGAGTAAGATTTTAAATACCAAATCAACCGACGCGCGAAATAAGAGAGATGTTAAATAATGACGTGAGTTACGGAGCTAAACGATTCTCTCCGATCGATCTTTCGCTCTGAGAAAAAAATCGATAAGAAATTTACCTTCGTATCTGTAACCAAGGGAGAAAAGGGAGAGACTGACTTCTTTGAGTCACCCGATGGAATTTACAGCTCCTGTGATTGAAGTCCGACTGAAGAAGGACAGAGGGAATAACTTCTGAGTCACCCGGTAGGATGTTGGTCCGCGACCTGGTTGAAGAGAGTGCGTATGTGTGGGTGAGAGCGTGTGCGGTCAACCCAGCGTGACCGGATGGATATGGCCGATGGTGGGATATATCCGAAGAAGCTGGTAGAGGGTCCTGGCGTTCTCAAGGTGGCGTAGTGCTCTGTTCACGGGAAAGCCCCAAGTGCTGAGAAAATATATCGGTCTCTGACCGCCAAGAGAGAGGACAACAACAACGACGACGACGACGACGTTGCTGTCGTGCGATCGGATTGATAGACCTATCGAAAAATCTTCCTAAAGATTGTGAAAATGTCACGTAAAATCATAGACAATATATTCGCTTTAAACGCGAATAACGTGATGATCTTTCTCTAAATGCGTCAGAACACTCGCGCTTGAACGTAATCTCAGAAAATCTTGGTTAAAAAATAAAAGCAAGTACCTACAAATAATCGATTTTATTTGAGAAAATCGGCTCTGCCAATCGCACATAAACGTGAATTTACATGTCATCTCGAGCACGCCGCGGCAAAACAGCCGGTAAATGAATAGAGAGAGAGAGAGAGAGCCTTTATCTTGGTCAAGACGTCGGGAACGGTCGTGCACCGGTAAATAAAATTATGCCCCTATTGCGGTCCGATGGGAGACGCGCGCGCTCTGCTGCCGATCCCGTCCGTCGTGTCCCGGGACGGCCAAGGACTAGCGGAAAATGAAATAATATCGGCGTAAACACACCCGGGATCGTATACGGGAGCGAGCGCCAAAGAGGCGGTGCGTAAATAGGTAAGAGAGTTTACGGCTATAATAGAGAAAGGAAGGGATGGAGGAGGGGGAGACAACAAAAGACGGAGATAAGAAAAGAGGAGACGACGACGTCGACGGGAGCCGGGTGAAGGAAACGTCGTGGGACACGACCATGTGACACGAATATCCTCCGAGAACCGCAGATTGTCGACGGTAAATCTGGATAATGTATTTACAGGATCCTACGCTCGGTCCGAGAGGGAGAAGGAGCCGTCAAAGTAACATATCTCTGGACAAGCTCGCCTCGATATTTGGTAGGCGAGTGTGACGTTACCTTATTTCGCGTCATCCTCGCGAAACTCGCGCTGCATAAACCAGCCGGTCGGGATGAGTCGCGCAAACCTTGGACCACTGGATAAAAAATCACTGGAGAAGGAAAGGAATGACGCGTATCCTTCTATCCCATCGAAATTCTAACGCAGAAGAAAGCTGCGTGTGTCCCGCATAGCGACAAAGAGAGAGAAAGAGAGAGAGAGAAAAAAAGAGAGAGAGCGCAGGATCTACATTGTTCAGTCAGTATTGTCGTGGTATTTTCCCTCTCGGGGCATCTTCCGTACAGAGCGCACGATAATCCCCGCACTTTGCGGAATAAGCAACGATTTTCGAGTCCTATTCTATATTATTGTGGCACAGAGACGAGCTCGTATATACAATATATATATATATATATATATAAAAGCAACGTAACACCGCGCGGTGGGCTGCATTAAAGAGCGGATAAACCTGCCAGGCGTAACAATAACGTGCCGCGAGCGGGCGGGCGCAAGTCTTTGGAGAGTCTCCTCTCCTCTCAATGCCCATTCTCCCTCTTATTTCTCGTCCGCAGGTGAAATCGCATGATTAATGATCCTCAACGGCGCCTTACTCGACCGCCGCACTCGGAAGGGATCATTTTATCACGCTCAGCGGATTTCGCCCGGCCGGAACTGTACGTGTTCCCGCAATTCTCCCGCGTAGGAAGGAAAAGGCACTCGGCTAGGAATTCAATCGGCGATTGTTAATGGAATCTTCCCCCGTGATCGCGTGAAATGTATGTAAAGAACATACATATCGGTTAAAACACGAGCGTGCGTGTATCTCGCGAGAGTTTTTAAGATTCGCGCGAATCGCTGTGCGCGCCGCTCGGAGGATAAGATCCTTCCGGTAGCACACGCGACTGCCACACATCGAATTAGGCATCTAAATCCCAAAACCGTTGCGTGTCTCAACGCGGTCATCGGAAACGTCGTTCGGTTTCCGAAACTTTCTCAAAATTACGATTTGCGGACCGCTTATACGGTCCCTGCGGAGAGCGCGTTGATTGCACGGATGATGCGAACTCGTGAGGCTTGTAAAGCGAATTTCGGAACGTCTATCTGATAACCGGAGGAAGAAGGGGGAGGAAGAGAGAGAGAGAGAGAGAGAAATCGGATATCGTTAATATTTCATCTTACACCGGCGAGGAACTTGACAGAAACACGTTTCTGTGCGCTAAAACGACGCCCGTTTTCGTGCTGCTTCCCATCGACACGCGCGGACACGTGGTTCGTACAATAGTTTCGTAATCCGGCAACTTCATCTGCCACGTGAGCGCCTCGAACGCGAAATCCGCATTCGTGAATGTTGCCACAGCTTTGTCTCTGCGAGAGACCTTCCTTTCGGGAAACGCTTTCGCAACGAAACTATTAACCGCCGAGTTAGAACGCGTTTCACTTCATTGTCCATCCGTGGAAGGACAACGTGCACGTATATGATTGCATTTGCGAAGCTTCTTTCACGTCACAGGATATTTCTGCATAATTTTGAATAAGTTCGCGATATGAAATAAACTCGGGAATAAAAAAAAAAAAAAAAAACTATTTGCCTCGTCCGTCGGGAAATGAGTATTAATGTCAAAGCTTGACTGCAAATCGACACCCGAGCGTTTCGCCTCCGGATCGACTACGTCGCGACCAAATAAAGGGGGAATTGCTTATTTTCCCTTCATCGTGGCGGCGGAACGATAAAACGAGTCTTTGTAGGTGCCGTAGTGGCCACTTTGCGGCGGTCGGGTGTGGCTGAATTAGAGTTTAAGAGATCGCTGGCTATTGGCAGGCAGCTCGTGTAAACCGGTACGAACGGGTCTTTCGTCGTCGTGTGCTCTCGACGACGAGCTGGCGCGTCTTTTTCAACTATTTAGAGACATCTCGATCTTCGCGCGCGTGCAAATTCGAGCTTCGATTTCTCGTAATGAATGACGCTATACGCTCGCAGTTCTATTTTTATTTCTTCGATGCGAGAAAAAAATGTAATGTCGATCAAATATAAAAATGGTGTCCTGACAAAATTTCCAATAAAGTTGAAAAAATACAATGATCAAAGCCTTAAACGTAGAACGCGACGTTACTACCCGCTGATAAGCGTCGCTTGTATCCAGATCGAAATGATAGGAGCCAATCGATGGGGGCTGCCGCGGTGACACGGACAGTGCATTACTTCGCACCGTCGGAAATCTTTTTCTCTGAGGACACCCATTGCGCAAGCACGTCTAAGTTGATACGCTGTTCGTTCCAAAAAAAGATCGAATTACCTTTTTATTTGAAACGGTTACATTACACACAAGCGAGAGAAATACGCATTACACACACACAACGCAATTCTCGTGTGAATAAATATACGTAAAAACGCTGAAGCGTGTAAACGTATGCGTGTCTTGAATTGTTGGACAATGCGCCGGTGAAATATTTAGTTCGACGTCGTTCGATTATTGTTATTGACACAAATCCGAGTGTAACTGAACGAACGGCAGTATATATTACCGTGAAAATAAAACAGAAGAGAGAAATGGCATTATCTTGCGCAAAAATTGAAAACCAGCGGGAAGTGAAAAAAGAAGAGAACATCGCGCGATCTTCTCCGCTATAGTTTTCCCGCCTTGCGAGAGAGATATTTTCACGATAGGAAAAGCGGGAGAGACAGAAAATGAGAGAGAGAGAGAGAGAGAGCCGGCGATGGCGACGGCGTCGACGGCTACGGCTTTCGTCGCGACGCGATACCACTCCACTAATTAGGCATTAGCGCAACAAACAACCCCGAGGTACCGTGTACCCTGCCCGAGCTCACCTCCCCGCTCTCTTCATCGTCCTGTCGCGCTGTTTCCCTCAGCCACCTCTAGAAACCACCCCCCGAACTTCTGGACGGAATGCTCAAGTTACAAATTAACTTGCAGAGATCATCCGTTTCCACCTCGATTTCACGAATCCGCGTCGACGGGAATTCAAATGCCGAGATGCAAGAGAGAAAAAAAAGAGGGGGAAGCAGAAATAGAAAAATTCCCTTCTTTCTCCCCGGTGATGTCTGAATCGTCAGAATCCTCCGCGCAACGCTCTCGGCTTACAAAGTAATTTTTTTTGTCACGCGACACTATTCGTATTCCGCAAATTCCTCTACACGTTTGGCAACGGAAACTGTGCAATAATAATTGTTTTTTTTTTTTTTTTTTTTTTTTTTATTACATACGTCAATTAATGCAACAAATCACAGCGCGGTATGTTAGAAAAATATTATTTTCCCTCTACCAATTTCTCTCTATAACCTATCAAGCGAAAACCTCAACCTCTTCTCTCCGTGAAGCGTTAAATCGGTTAGACGAGATACAGCGAATTTTCTCGGCCGGAACTTTACGTCTCTGCTTGTGCGCGCGCGTGCAAGTCTCTCTTACGCGTCCTTTATTTTCGCCTCTCTCGTTTCCCTTCGTTACACGGGGCAAAGGAACACCACTCGTTAACAAGTATCGGCGTCGTCGGACGGCCTCTCTTCCCCCCGCGAAATGACGAATCAGCGAGGCGTCTCGATTACGTAAGAAATCGGGAAAGTAACGAGATCTCATGGCGATACACACCGCGCGCGCTCTGTGATCCCATGGTAACGCCACCCGATAAGACGTTCTCGCACGTCTCTCGCGCTACGGGCTCGAGGCGTTTCGAATCGCTGGCAAAGAAGGAGAGGAGAAGTCGTCGTCGAAGAGAAGAGACGAAACGTCGCGCGCCGGTGTGGGAGAGCGTCGCGGCGGCGGGGCCGAATGTTACCAATTATGAGAAATCCACGCCTGATCGATTTCAGGATGTGAAATCGCGCCGTGCGCTCCTCTCTCGCTACATCTTGTTAAGAACCTGGCAACCGAACGAGAAACACGAGAGAGAGAGAGAAATCGAACAGCATTATTATTTTCTAATCCCAGTTCGGTTTTATTTTATATTGGTCACTCACACGTACACACATATAGAAAGAAAGAAAGAGAGGAACTTGAACTACTACTTAAAAATATATTTCCTCCTCGAGTCTGTGCAGGACATCTCTAAATAAATCAGTTGTTATTCGGGTGCGTCCCACGTTAAAGTTTTACAATTCAATTATATCTACCTACGCGGAAAAAATCTGACATAAAAAATTTATTTTCGACGAGAACCTATACACAATTACACGCGCAGCTGAGAAACATTCTTGGAATCTGTTGTCCGCCGTCGTAGAGTCCTATAGCCAATCGTCATCAAAACAAGTATATAGCGGATCAAAGAGAGAGAGAACAACTCTTCGAGAGAAGCGTAGAGCGCGAGAGACGAAAAGCAAGAGTTTTCGAATCGAGTAAATGAAGTCCTTTAAAGTTCGAGTCTTGTCAAGAGAGGAGTAAGAAATTCGTACCTTCTCGGCTCTTGCTTCGAGAAATATGCTAGTTCTACGGCGGCAAAGTGCCGAGGCGCAGACAAGTAGACGATGTAATTCCACATTTCGCGAAACTTGTATACCACGAGCAGCGCGGACTGATTCCGCTCAGGATACGCAAAAGAGAGAGAGAGAGAGAGACGAGTCGTAATTTCTTGACGATACTTGCTGCGCGCTATACGTACCGAGATTTCCGTCTACAAATATGGGAGGGAAAGAAGCATTCTATCTTCACGTTAGTCATTTCAATATTTAGATACCGAGATTGCGCATTCGTCACAGTATTAAATTTATCCACAAGACAAAAAATTTATTCCGCGATTCGCAAAAATGAAAACATAAATTACAAGTTTCCTATCCCGTTTTTTGTCGTCACACGTCAAAATTCATCAGTCTCCGATCGGTCGCCGAAGATTGTTACTTACTGCGAGAGAAAACAAGGTCACCCAGTGACATCCCTTGCTCGTACAAGACTCTTGAACAAAATTAACAGCTGTGAAAATTTCGGAAGTTAGGAATTTCTCGTTGATTCGATGCGGAAAGAAGCGTGAATCGCAGACTTAAAGGACACGGATCGACCGAGTTCTTATAATTGGAGGAAAGCTTCGATTCCTTTGGGTGTGACGGTATCTTGGCAACGCGGAAGACGAAGAAAATGAAAAGGGATAGCACACAACACAGAGAGCAGAGAGGAAGAGAAATAGAAGGAGAGAAAGAGATGAAAATTTTTTGATACTTTTTTTTTTACTCCTTCTTCCCCACCCCTCGCAATCACTCCTTCGTAATTAACTTTCATTATAGTACTTTTCTGTTTTTCTCTGTTCGTTGATCCATAACAGAGAAATACGATAGCTAGTTTTCTAGAAACGTTAGAAAAAGAAAAAGAAAGAGGGAGGAAGAGCAATCAGTCATAGTTAATTAATGTTATAACAAAAAGCAGCGAGCACATCATTATTGTTATCCCGATCGCCGTCCTATACACGTTTTATCGTTTCTCGCTCCTTTCGCGAGCTTTCTAATTATTGCGAACTTTGTCCTTTCCTCTCCCCTTTCCCTCGAGAGAAGATGCGCTCCCGTGCAGTGTCGAGACGGAACATTGCGCGCGGATTTTCGCGACGAGTCAAAAGTAAGAGATAATTAGGATTATGACGAATAATTGGAATCGCGCCTAGTCGCTCCAGCGAGCATCGCGTCTGACGCGTCTGTTTGTCTCGCTCTGGAGGAAAACCGGTGGCGTTTTCAATAAGATTCTAATTATCGCAAACATCGTCGTCTCTCGCGCGCGCGCGACGTCGGGGTCGGAGGGGGAAAGGGTTTGTGTAACTTCCTTCACTTAATTCGAGCCCTAAACTCGAGCCCCGGAAACTATAACCGGAAAGCATTTCCTCACCTTGAAACAATCTCTCGCGAGATGGCTAATTTCCATTCACACAGCTGTTTCGACTGCGCGAATTTCGCATTTGTTTATTTTCACGACGCGAGAGCGATGCTCGATTTATGTCCTCAGACTTTTTTTTTTTTTTTTT
>QVOA01005443.1:0-10503 GCA_014825685.1 Pseudomyrmex cubaensis | reverse complement strand
GTGTGTGTGTGTGTGTGTGTGTGTGTGTGTGTGTGTGTGTGTGTGTGTGTGTGTGTGTGTGTGTGTGTGTGTGTGTCATATATATCATAGTGTATTAAATTTAAGAAGAATGACATTTAAATATTGATAAAGCAACTCAACATACAGATTTTTGTGAAATGGTTTATATGATGCGCGCGCGTTATTGACATTTAGATATGAATAATAAAAAAATTGAATATTTATTTTTTATTTATTTGTTTTTGTATTTATCGGTTTAATATTAAAGAACTGTTTTCAATGCACTTGGTATCTCCGGTATCTGGTCAACCGCGTATCGGTCGCAAAAGTAGTGCTAAAACATTTTGGGTTCATGCATCGTTGGAAAGTTCTGGGTCTCATCCAAACTTTCCTGGTATTACTGGACCCGACATAAACTTTTTAATTTAAATAATTTTACATAATTCTGTTAAATACTTCGAAATCGGCTTCAAATCTCTCGATCAACTTTTAGGTATATCCCGACGGTATACGTCACATCCGAGCGGATAAACGCGTCAACGAATGGAAGGCGCCTGGCAAGAAGACAATCGTGAAGTGTGCGGTAAATCAACGTCAAGTAGTGATTGCTCTTACTGGCGGAGAACTCGTCTACTTTGAAATGGATCCTGTATGTATACGCGCGAGTTCAATTGGTTGTTTTCTGATAGTCGCAACTAAAACCGCATTATTTGTTCTCTTTGAGACGTTCAGTTATTCTCAGAGATGTAATAAATGCGAATAATAAACCACTTGTTTCATCTTACACGACTGTTACAGTCCTCTTTGCTAAGTCTATTGACTTGGTAGATGAGATTGATGAAGAGTGAACACGTAAATAAATTTACTCATCGTTCATTAACTCACGCTGTTTTTAGACTGGCCAACTGAACGAATACACGGAAAGGAAAAAGATGCCATCGGAAGTAATGTGTATGGCACTTGGAAATGTTGCCGTTGGCGAGCAACGTTCGTGGTTCTTGGCTGTCGGCTTACAAGATAACACAGTGAGAATAATATCATTGGACCCATCGGACTGTCTAGCGCCAAGAAGTATGCAGTCACTACCGGCAGCCGCGGAAAGTTTGTGTATCGTGGAAATGGGTGCTAAAGAAACCGATAATTCCGAAGACTCGGCACCGCAACAATCTAGTTTATATCTGAACATAGGTAACACACGCGCGTATACACATTCAAATGGTTTTGTATGAACAAAAAAATCTTCAAATGTTCTGTATGAACAAAATATTTGATTTCAGGTTTGCAAAATGGTGTGTTGCTCAGAATGGTATTAGATCCAATTTCAGGCGATCTCACAGACACGAGAACCCGCTATCTAGGATCACGCCCGGTGAAACTCTTTAGGATACGAATGCAGGGCAATCAAGCAGTATTGGCAATGAGTAGCCGATCGTGGTTAAGCTATTATCATCAGAATCGCTTCCACCTGACTCCTCTATCATACGAGAGTTTAGAGTTTGCCTCGGGCTTCAGCTCAGAACAATGTCCTGAAGGTATCGTTGCGATCTCAACCAATACACTAAGGATTCTAGCGTTGGAGAAACTTGGAGCGGTGTTTAATCAAGTGAGCTTTCCGTTGGAGTACACACCGCGGAAGTTCGCGATACACAACGATTCTGCACATTTAATGATCATCGAGACCGAGCACAACGCGTATACAGATGATACGAAACAGCAAAGACGACTGCAGATGGCAGAAGAAATGCAGGAAGCTGCTGGAGCTGAAGAAGCTGCTGTTGCTCGCGAATTGGCTGAAGCATTTCTATCAGAAGAACCGAATGAAGCGGTTTTTGGCGCTCCACGGGCCGGTCCGGGTTTGTGGGCTTCTTTGTTGAGAATAATGGCGCCGACCACCGGCAAGATGTTCGAAGTGCACCGCTTCGAACAAAATTTGGCTGCATTGTGGTAAGGAAAAAATTTATTTAAATATCAAAACTTTATATCTAATATTATAATAAAACAATATTTATATTATAAGATATATGAACTTTTTGTTCATAGTCTTTGTCTCGTGAAGTTTACCAATCAAGGAGATCAGCTATTCCTTATTGTCGGAGTAGCAAAGGAGTTCCAACTGAATCCTCGAGTCAGCAACGGTGGATTTCTTTACACATACAAGTAAGATATCTTGCTTTACTAAATAATTATTGCTGTATATGTATATACAGTTGTAACAATATATTGTTATTGTAAGAGAAAAATAACTGTCTCACAATTTGTGTGTGTCAAAAAATGAGAACTGTATCCGTGTGTATCTTGATGATAGTCCTGCAGTGCCGATGTTAAAAATGTTTTCGCTGACCGCAATATTTCACGACACAAAAAAGTGATTAACATCGATTGTTCTTGTTTCAGAGTAAACTCAGAAGGCACCAGTATCGAGCTGCAGCATAAATCTCCACTAGACGAAGTACCTCTGGCCATTTGTCCGTATCAAGGCCGCGTTTTAGTCGGTGTAGGAAGGATGCTACGACTTTACGATATGGGTAAAAAGAAGTTATTGCGAAAGTGTGAAAACAAACACATCCCCAATGCCGTGGTCTCAATTAATGCTATTGGTCAGCGAATTTATGTCAGTGACGTGCAAGAATCTGTGTACGCTGTGAGATACAAGCGTCAAGAGAATCAATTGATAGTTTTCGCAGATGACACGCATCCAAGGTGGATCACGACCACGTGCGTGTTGGATTATGACACCGTCGCTACCGCCGACAAATTTGGAAACATAGCTGTGGTAAGTTGCGTTTTCTTTTTTTTTTTTTTTTCTTTTTTTTCTTTTTTTACTGTCTTAGCGTTTAGTGTGTAATTGCTGAATTGTGTCTTTTCCGACAGATACGACTGGCATCTGGCATTAATGACGATGTGGACGAAGATCCAACTGGCAATAAGGCACTGTGGGACCGCGGGTTACTGAATGGTGCGAGTCAAAAAGCAGACACAGTTGCCTGTTTCCATGTCGGTGAGACGGTGATGTCATTGCAAAAGGCAACTCTCATACCCGGTGGTTCCGAGAGTTTAGTCTACACAACTCTCAGCGGCACGGTGGGCGTACTGGTGCCGTTTACCAGCCACGAAGATCACGATTTTTTTCAGCATCTGGAGATGCATATGCGATCCGAGCACCCGCCGTTGTGCGGTCGCGATCATTTGTCCTTTCGGTCATATTACTATCCTGTGAAAAACGTAATCGACGGTGATCTCTGCGAGCAGTTCAACTCGATTGAGCCCACCAAACAAAAAAGTATTTCCGGCGATCTCGAGAGAACGCCGTCCGAAGTGTCGAAAAAACTCGAAGACATACGTACTCGTTATGCGTTTTAAATTTTTAGATCAAAATATCATGACTCTTGAAGCTTCATTTTTTCGTATATTGAGTTTTGTTTATTGATCGAAAGTCTTGAGAATTATCGTTGCAAATCTATCGATTCTTATGCACGAAACGGTATTCAAACGCTAATATATAAATTTTCAAGTGTCAAAGAAGTATACTGCCCACCTTAGCTAAAATATTCTATCTAGCGTATCGGAAGAATCGAAAAACCTGAGGTTTTACTCTTTTGTTTGTGCCATTAATAGTTAGGACAAATACATTAGACGCTTTTTAGACGTCTATAAAGTCTTTAGGATTTTCTAGCTTCATTTAGAAGATAGCACATGTGTGGAACTTTCAGTATTTCAATATATCTTGAAAAATGCAAAACTGCGAGATAGGACATTTTAACTTTTAAGGACGGCAGTATACTTTTCCGATTGTCAGAGAATTAAAGGTGTTTCGTATACATTCATATCGAAAATACGATTTGCATAAAAAAAAGTCTCGAAAAAAATTCAATATACATATTTCTCATATTTAATAAATTCATTGAATATACATAAACATAAACTTTTTAAAGGTGTATATGTTAGCGTTAAGGTAAAGTTGTATATTGAATTTTTTTACGCTGTTTATGCGTAGCACTTGTGGGCTACACAAAATAAAAAGTATTTTAATAGTTTCAAGAGATATCTGTAAGTTTTGTATTTCTGTAACAAATAGTGAAAGTAGTTACAAGAAAATCTTACGAGAAAAAAATTAAAACTTGAGACAAAATTTGATTTATTTTACTATGACTATTTTACAAGATTATGTGTGAGTTGACATCAATTATATGACGAAAAAAATCTTGTGAATAAAAAACTTTTGGCGTGCGCGCAAATTCGTATTTTGCGTATATATATAATGAGAAATTTATCTCATATTACTACATAATATCGTATTGTGAAGCACCATTATTACTTCAATAATATTACATACAATATCAACAATTGTTTGCTGTTGTCTTACACATTTTCACACCAAATGTTCATTTTATATTAATTTGCGTACCCGTCGTGAATATATATCTTTGAACATATATATTTATTAAAGATACATTTTTGAATATTATATTATTAATATATCTTCTCTTTTCAAATTCGATTATTTATATGTATTTATTCAGCTACTTGGAACTACTTCATAGGTCTCATTATTTAACATAGAGTAAACTGTTTATATAAACAAATCACTTTTGTGAAAGACGTGTATGGAATCTGGAAATACATTCCTTGACAGAGTTTCATATATATATATATATTTCTGTGCAAATTTCATTTCCTGCATGTAAAAATAAATTTTTGTGCGCGCGGTATATGCGCACGTGAAATGCACGTTGCTCGCATTTTTTTGTATCGAGTTCACCGCGTAATCGTGTCAATTAAATTTTCAATTGACATCGCAAGCGATGAACTGTTTATAACAAAGCTGAGAGAGGGTGATTGATAATCAGTCAACCGCCGAGATCGATAATCAATGAAAAAGAAAAGAGAACGGCGATCATGTCTTGATGCTGAGTAACGCGATAAGAGTTGCTATTTTTTTTTTTTGCGTACACTGGTCGAAACAGAGAAAGAAAGAGGAAAAAACGAGGCAGAGAAGGGTGTGCAGCCCATATTCGATAGCCTTACCAACGGGGCGAGGAGGCAGTGCGATGTACGCGCCGCTGACAACTATACGTATTAGGGACAGCAGAACGTTTGTCGAGTGACGGCGGAGACGATGTCCTCGACACGCTTTGCCTCGTGGCACGGATGCATTAAGAGACCCGGAGGAGAGATCGTCAACTTTCCTAGAGAGATCCGTCAAAAGAGAAAAGCTGCGATATAGCATTGTGCCACTTTTTTTTCTATTTAGCTCGACTATCAGGCATTTTAACGGGATAATGCGAAAAAAACAATATAGATCATATAAATAATAATTAGAAAAACAAAATTTCTAATATAACGAACTCTTTTCTGTAAAAATTATTATTTTTTTTTAAATTGAAGTTGATTTCGTATTATGTAAATTTAATTAGGTTTGTGTTGTTACGAAAAGAGTTACTCTTCGATGGAAAGAATAACGTTTTTTTTTTTTCGCCAAGATACGATCAATGATCACCTCAATTGAAGCAAATCCATGGAGCGGTTACTAGAGCGCAAAAATTCCGATAAGTAAAATCCTAGATGTGCGGAGCAAGATGTAGTCTAGGATGAGAAAAGTATAAATTTTAGTTGACCGAATGTAACTACACGAACAAATCAAAAAATTGTGTTGACACATTTTATAAAAATTTATTCTATTAGTAAAAAAACAGAATTTTTATTATTTGCAATATTTTCGAACTTTCTCTTGCAAAATAAATCTTATATAATCTAAAATATATATATATTATGCATATTTATACGTGACTAAATTAGGATTTATGAGTTTAGGAGACTAGGAAGTTGCTTGGATTATTCTCAAAAAGACTGTATGCATTTGTGATTGCGTCTGTCTCTGAAATGTATCACATCTGGACTTTTCCAAAAACGGTAAACATCATCGTGATTCTTTCAAAATCGGGCATCACATCCACTTCAATTTTTTTTTTTTTTTTTTTTTGATACTAGAAAACGTGTATTAATGTATACTAAGATCCCAAGCTAAAGAAGTGCGCAAGCGGTGCGTTGCAAAATCCGTTTGATCCGATCTGATTGACTAACAAGAATTCTGGAGTGCTTTAATCCCTCGCTTTTCGACTCTCAATGCGCGTCGACGGAGTGTTATAGACGGTGAATCGTGTGAGAAAAAGAGACGAGAGCGGGAATGGATCGATGCATTGAGGCGCCTAGCAGCCAGGCAGGCGAGGCTCTTCTCCGCCAAGCGCAGAGAGAGAGCTCAACCCCGTTCTTCGTTCGCCCCCTGCTCCGGTGGTGTACGGCTTGCAGCGGCGGCGCGCACGGCGGCCGCCTTCTCTCCAGGGAAAGTATGTGATAGCGTGCAGTTGCGCATCGACCTCCGGGGTGTGCATGACGAGCGAGCGAGCGAGTGGGTGGGTGGCACTCCTCGTGAGTGCAGCATCGGTGACACGTATAGGCGGGGTTCCTCAATTTCTCCGTCTCTTCTCTCTTCCAACGAGAAATCATACCCGTCGTTGTTGTTGTCTCACGATCAAAGCCGTGGGAATATGTCGTTATCGGTGCTGGTAATCACTGCCAATCGCGATCCGTGATATTTTATCTCGTTAATCTAGCTCGTATTCCTCATCGTCGAACCAATATGCTGTCGTTCATCAACATCCGAGTCGCACTGTCGGAATTGTAACTGTGATATGCATGTTTCGCTGATAGATTATTATGGTAATCGTTGTTACTCCCTATTGTATTTGATAAATGTCTATGTCACAAAGGAGAACGACTATTGAGAGTGAAACAGATATTTACGATTACGTCGAATGATATCGGACCGATCGATTTAAATCTCGGTCGCTTAATACGGAGTGACACTAATACAATTAACTCGCTAAGTTCGTAGTTCAGCATTAATTCTCGTGCGATATGTCACGGTATCATTGAAACCTTCCTTAAATGTATGTGAAAAATTACTGCGACTGTTTTATATAATGATTAACGCGCGTATATATGCAACAATTTCATAATTTAAATATATCACAAAGAATATCCACAAAGATTTCATGTAGATAGAATTTTCTTTTAATTATACACACAGACATACGTATATATTTCTATGTTTCTTAATGAGCAGGAGATAGCTGATGCTGGAGGAGGATCCGATAACAACAACAGACAACCGTTCTATCATATTGGTATCATCTCGTTGCTGTTGCTGTTGTTGAACGCTAACACGTCAAGCGGCGGCGGAGGCGTCGGCGTCGGCGGCGGCGGCGGCGTCGGCACCTGCGGTCTGGCCGAGCTAACGTGTCGCGACGGCCACTGCGTGCCGATCGACGCTTACTGCAACGGCGTGGATGACTGCGGCGACGGCAGCGACGAGCCCGCGATGTGCACACCGTGCAATCGCACCTATCACGGCCGCGAGGGACGCACGTATAAGCTGGACTTGCCAAGACCTTCCGAGGAGCGGCTGCCGTTTCTCTGCCACCTGACGTTCACCGCGGCCGGCCAGGGCTACGGCGAACTGGTGCAATTGCTATGGGACGCGTTCAGCGTGGGCCGCGTCGACGTCAATGCCGACAACTACTTCACCAGCTGTCCCGAGGGCTCGCTCCAGCTTGCCGAACTTGGCAGACACTTCACCGGCGGCTCCTGGTGTGGCGTCGGAGAGAGTCGTGCGTCATACTACAGGTTCTTTTCGACTGTCGTTCTTTATAATACTTCTGTACAATACTGTTTGATCAGATGAGCGATTTATTTATCTTTTTTTAATAAATGCTTCCTTTTTGGTGTTATTGTTACAGTGAAACTAGCACGGTTACTGCTTCTATCAGGCTCTTCCACGCGCCATCCACAGTGCCGTTTGAGTTCCGTCTCCGTTACCGTTTCGTCGCGCGCAACGAGGCGGTCGCTCGACTGGGCAAACCGGATCTGCCGATCGAACGGGGTTCTCCCGTGCCGGGCACCTACTGCTCTCGCAACTTCTACGAGTGCCATTTGAAACAGTGCCGCCTGCAGAGTCCCAACTACCCGGGCGAGTATCCGCGCAACTCCAGCTGCTTGATTACCGTGCGTCAGAAGGAAGTGCCTACGTGCAAACACGCCATGATCTCCGTTAAGTACACGCCAACCAGCTCGATTGGTCTCAACACCGCCGCTAACACGAGTCTCAGCGTTTGGCAAGACTGTCCGCCGGAGAAGGATCGTCTGATATTCCGCGATGGCGCGCGCATGGAAGATCCGGTGCTGCTGGTGTATTGCGGTGGTCCGCTCCCCCAAGTAACCGCACGCGGACCTGCGATGCAGATCGAATTCCGTAGCTCCGCCGTTGCGATACCACTGGGCGCGTCGGCACTGCGACTCGAGCTCGAGCTACGAGTGGTCTACGTTGACTCGGACGGTCTGGATTATGCGAAAGGCACGCAGGGCTGTCACTTCTTTATCAATGGTACTGGTGATGGCGCCAAGCGAAGCGGAATAATACGCGCGCCTCTGCACGCATTACCGCCCGGTTCCAGTTGTACGTGGAACATTAAGGGCGTCACCGGCGACCGTATATGGATATATTTCTCATCGTATTCGCAACGCGATCTGACTGGCAACGGTGAGAACAATGCAAGCGCCGGACAATCCATAGCGGATAGCTCCTCGCCATGCGCCATTAAACTCGTGTTTTGGGACGGCGCACCGAACACCGGCCAACCAATGGCCACTTTATGCGACGACACACCCAAATTGTGCGCCCACGCGGCACTCCGGAACGTCACCAGGAGCACGAGACCGTGTACCGAAGACGAGAGCTATTTGACCAACGCACCAAGTCTGACTCTACGCATGGAAACCATTTTAGGTACTGCTCTTCATCCAGTTAACTTTCACGTAAGTAATAAGTCATTTATTTATTTCAAGCCAACCTGTTTTGTAATTCTTACTATCCTTTGAGACTTTTTTATTAGGCGCGATACGAATTCATCTCCACTGTTCAACCCGGCGAATCTTGGGGCGAGGGTGTCTGCAGTCGAGTGTGGCGCAAGGCGCGCATCGGTGAGATAATATCGCCGCGCGATGTACGTTTGTTCGGCCGTGGTGGTTCCAGTAAATTGGACTGCAAGTAAATAAATTGATTTTTTTAATCTTTGCTTTGTCAGATATCTTCTGTTTTTAATTGGAACACGCATTGTATTTTGAACGTAAATTCAAATGTATCTGACAGGTAAATTAAAATCTAATAAAATAGCTTTTGAAAGAAAAGTTTACTAGTTTTCAAGTGGATTCTCAAATTTTTGACTGGAATGCAAATTTACTTTGATACCATTGCTGATTTTAGATATCGCGTGGAAGCCAGTACCGGCGAGCGGATCCGCCTGACGCTGCACAATGTCAGTCTAGGCGAATCTACTATGTGCACGAGCGATCCGGATCCGCACACCGGTAGACCGCGCTGTGTTCAGGAAGTAGGATCCAGAGAGGCACGTTTAGTCATTTACGAAGCGCCGTGGAGAGATGTGAGACTGCCTCGAGCATGTTTATGCGATAACACGTCTCACTTGCCGCTCACGTACATCTCTTCAAGCCGGGCACTGGAGATCACCTTCTTCATAGATCAGCAAGCGCCTCACGAAGACTTCGAGACGCTCTTCTTTTATGCCAGCTTTGAGCTCATTCGCGTACCGGAGTGTCCGCGCAAGCAGAGGATTCGCGGCGAGGGTGGCGAATTGAGATTCGTGACTCCTCCGCTGTCAAGACCGGACATCTACTGTGAGGGCCTTCCGTGGCTCGTGGAGGCGCGCGAGAACCGTTCGCTTTTTGTTCTAACCTGGGGCTGGTTCTTGCCGTTGGAACCGCTTGTTGCCGGTTCCGACTCCTCCTCGCCCGGCAGCAGTGGGAGTGATCAGGTCAAATGTCCGACCACTAATCGCATCCTCCTCTATTCCGGCTGGCCGCCGAAGCTGCTGAAAGTGGTGTGTCCGGCGGAACCTGGCGCACGCGAGTTTACCGTGCACGTATTCTCCGAGGAATGGCTGGGTTCCATTGAAGAGGGTAAATGGCCAGGTCCACCGAGACCGCCCGCTCTGTTGCTCGACTTCGTGGCGCGAGAATCTGGCCAGGCGGCTGCCTCTTGGCTAGAGATCTCCAAGAGTCGTGCGGCGCTACGCCGCCAGCTACGTCTTCCGGACAGAAGTGGCGTGGGCATAATGGAGAATGATACGAACGGCATGCCATTACATGTCGGAGACTGTCCGCACAAATGTCCCGAGCTGGGTGCGTGCATCGCCGCCAGTCTCTGGTGCGACGGTCATGCACACTGCCCATCAGGTCACGACGAGGCCAACTGCGGTAACGGGGCCCGTCTTCTTGGATTACTGAAGCCTACTATATGGCTCGTTGTGACTGGCGTCGCTGGAATTGTCACTGCCTTTGCGTGCCTATTCACTATTCTTATTAGCAGGTAACGCAAACATCAAAAAATAAAAAAATTCATAACGAATTAAAAATTTGAAGGCTCGTATA
>QVOA01005441.1:0-25815 GCA_014825685.1 Pseudomyrmex cubaensis | reverse complement strand
AAAGTTTAATTTATGTGAATTCTTTCTCGGAAGAGTCCGTTTAATTAGTTGTAACTGAAAAATTTATATCTTAATATACCTCTGGCAAAAAGGAACTGCAAATTGGTTCTTAAATCTGTGGGCAGAAAGAAATTTACGTTGAACTCTCGAGACACTCCGTATATGTCAAACGAGTCGGGTGATGATAATTGAGTCGTCGTCCTCCGCTGTCATCGTCGCCGCCGCAGTTCTTTAATCTCTCTCCGCTTTAGATTTCGTCAGTCCTGCTCGCTCTCTCTCTCTCTCTCTCTCTCTCTCTCTCTCTCTCTCTCTCTCTCTCTCTCTCTCTCTGTATATCTCATAGATTATGTTTGATACATTAAAAAATATACACTGACTCATAAGTTAAAAAGTTAATTACGCTTAATATTATTAATATTATTAATCGCGCAAAGAATTTTAATAAATTTGAGATACTACGATGTTTGACTAAAACGCACGCATGACCAATAACGATTATTTACAGCAATCCTTAAGTTAAAAGACTACTTTTCATCATCGTTACAGCATTAACGCGCGCGAAGGAAACCTTGCGCGCATACAGGGCCACACTAAATCTCACATGGTTATCCGAGAAATTAATCGGTCGGATGCTCGTAAATAAAACCCGCGCGACTAAAGATTTTTAAAAGCGTCGTTCGGGAAGTTCTCCCGTTTACCTGATGGCTCAATATATCCGCTGCTTCGTAGGACTTATTACATATTCACGTCTCTTTCCACTTTGGTCCGCTTTTACCGGCGGAAATAGACCGTGCGTATGAAGTATTTAAATCTAATGTAAAACACTTCTGTGCGAATACAATATAAATGCGTAATTAATCCTTCGTGGCCAGACCTCAAACATCACAAATTGGACGCCAGATCGAGTCTGTGAGACCCACGTGACTTTAAGATCGAATATCTTCGCAAAAAATAAAAAAAAAAAAAAAAAAAAAAAAGAACAAAGTAACAAAATCTCTAGTAGTTTCAAAGATACAAGCGTTTTAAAAAATCAAATTTTTTCTAGAAACGCTGATGCGCAATTTTCGAGCGGGAGACGCACTCGGGACTTGAAGGATTATCACATCAAGTATTCGGTCGTTATTTTTCGATTATTTAATTCATTATCTCCATTACTATTCCGTTCTTCATTATTACACCACTTTATTATGTTAATTTATAACACTACTTTATTAGCGGTAATTATATAAGCACAAAAAACCATCACGCTCTGAAGTCGCGATATTTTATAGCTTAAGCGAGTTTACATAAAAAGCAAACAAAAGTCTGATATTCGAGCCGGCGAGAGAAAGAAAAATCATGCATTCCTGTCTGCTTATCTTTACGCCGTCGTCGTTGCGTTAAATGATCGATATCCAGTTACGCAGCTGTAAGATATATACGTCTAAAAAATGTCTGCGCCAATCCAAATCTGTGCAAATCAAGAAGAAGATTCGCGAGTGGTCGTGTGATGACATTTTGAATTAGAGAACCGCTGAATTATTCATCCAACCGCGCACAAGCAGCTAAAATGTGCGAAAATATACGAGAAATTCCCCGGAATGTGGATTCGTTCCGTTTTAATTCGCGTTGTTACGTCACGCTCTAATCCAACGTCTACGTTCTTCGAGTAACAAAAAAGAGGCGCGAGGAGACATGATGTTATTATCATATTCGGCCGAATGTGACGAACGGTATAGAAAGAGCCTCGATAGAATCCCAAGCCCGCTGATCTATCAAACCGCTACTTTATCTCTCCTACAATCGAGATAAAGTCACGCAAGTTCGATTGATCGTGATTGAAAATGCGTGTAAGGTGTACAGCGCGTATCCCAAGTCGGCACTTGTGTTACGGCGGAACAAGAAGAGGTGGGGAAAGAGTCGAAGAGTGAGAATAAAGAATAATAGTCGAGAACAGATCCATCACCAGATGAACGATCGATCTCGCGTCCGAGTTATCCGTCATTCCCATCTGAGTTCACCGGTCGCGATACCGTCCTTCGCTTCCCGTCCGTCTGTCCGCGAAGGTGTGGCCGGCAGGACAGACAGACAGACGGACTGACAGTCGGTTGTCTTTTCACGTGCGTGTAAAACGCGCGCGCGCGCGTTTCCATCTCACAGCTTATCCTCGCTTCGCCAAAGATCGTGCGCGATAAAAAAAAAAGATCAGCGGCTTCCTGAAAGCGTTTAATTGTCGGCCCCCGCGATCAAATATCAATTATTATTAATAATTTGTATAATCGACGGAGCTCGTTTTCGTCAGCAGAAATTGCTACGCTGAGTAAATCAAACGAACTCGCGAATAAACTCGCGCGCGTGTTAGACCGATCGATGCAATCGTCAATTTCGAATTGTCAGTTGTATTTTTTTCTCGAATTGGCATTAGTAAAATTTTAATTCGAGCACAGGACAGACCGATGATCGCGCTGAGAGCGCTTAGAACGATATACAGATATACGTTAGATAGATTACGCGGAAAGGATGCGCTCCTCAAGTCAGTGCAAAAAGCTCGATTTAATGATATGTTTATCCGAACAACATCTCGTTGGCTTGACATTGTCTTTCATGCGCGGTGAACATATCACGCATTTACCCGTGGGGTGATCGAACGCAACGGCGGCGGCGTTCAGATTGCAACGGCCGATCTGAGATCTGCTCTTCGAGAAGAGAGAGAGGCACGTGATCACGTGCCGTGATTGGCAGCTCTCTCTACGAAGTCGTCGATGCCGCCGCAATCGGAAGAGTTCGAGCGCTTTACCGGAGGCGTAAAACGGTACCGATACACGGCCACAGGATATGCAATCTATACGAGCCGACAATAGTCATGATGATTATATAACACGAGAAACAACGATGGCGATCACGATAGCATGAGTGGTATCGCGCCGCGGCGATTACGCGATTATATAAGACATCTCTATAAAACCTATCGCGCGGATATATACGTGCATCCGTGCTTTTGCATACGAAGATGACACGCTTCATTCAATCGCGTTCAAAATTGTTTTGTGTAAAATATATATAATAAAATGCAGACGCGCAAACACGTACAAATTGCACGCGACTGATAAAACTTGTCATAATCGAACTTATAGATATCCTCCAATAATTAGAACTTATTGATTTTGAAACAATTAATCTTTGCTACTCTGAAAAACAGGATCATTCGTTTCCGCGCGAAATCTACTTGCGCGTCATCTCTGATCATCGCAATCTTTGCAGCAGGTAGTTACTTTTTTTGTGCACTTTTTTTGCAGTTTGCGTACCAAAATGTCTTTTGTAACATAGTTTACAAAATTTTGCAACAGAACGTTCGTCCTTCCTTCTTTTGAATTTTATGGCAATATCTTCACACAGAAAAGCTAATCTATGTCACGTAATGGATTTTCAGTGCTGAATTCGAATTTGAGAACGCAATCCAAGAATAACCGAGTTTATTAACTTTATAATATATAACGTTGCATCCTCCCTCTCCCCACATTGACCAATACCCATTTTATTTTATTCAACTGACATAAAACACGTCAACAATATCGTCATGCTCAGAAATCAGGAGGAATTGTTCCACTTAAAATACGTTCAGTTAATTTATCAAAAAACAAAGCGAACATGAACAAAACTATATTACATACAAGATGTAATCTAGATTAACATATGCCACATTTATATATTTAGTGTAATCAACCGAGGAAGACTTCAAATAAAATCGAAACGTTTATTGGAATAAGAATTCAATTAATTTATTAATTGCACAACACCTAGCAAATGGTTTCAAACTAGCTCGCGAACAAAATTTTGAAAATTCCGTTACGAACCCAAACCCCAACATCAATAATAAAACTTGCGTAACAGTCCACATTTGTGTCTACGGTTATTTTGACGTTTATAGTAGAATTAATTCGAATTTTTTACAGCAAAATTATTTTAAAGATCTTTAGCTGATACTCTTAAAAAAAAAAAAAAAAAAATTGATAGGTTTTCAAAGTGCCAATCATTAGACTCGAAGTGCCAGTCATTGGTTTTACCCTATAACGTAAAATTCTGTGAGCGCACCTGCTGACACATATTAACTATATCCGTGTCCGTTTTTAACGAGCGCGAGATCTTCTCCGAACAGTCAGTTTATTCCCAGTGGCTGTTCGTGAGAAATATACTCCGCACGGACGGAACTTAGTTAACGGAATCGTTCGCTCGCGCATATACTCGACTCGACTTCAACCCTGAACTCGAGAGAAACCCGCTCGAAGGCAGTTGGTGCACGTCAACGTCAGATTGTACCTACGCCGGGCGGTAAAAGTGTAAGAATAGAATCGAGTGGATAGGTTCTTCCGTGGCTCGTTGTTCTGCGCACACGTTGGATCGAGAAGAAAAAAAAAAAAAAAAAAGAGAGAGAAGAGCCACTTCTTCACGAGTATGGCGTTGTACGATTCACTTGTGTGAGTAGGTTCTGCGTGTAAGTTGATAAGTAAAAAAGCTTTAAGAGAGGCACGCGCGTTATCGTGTACGCGCACGAGAAGAGGTTCGGAACGAAAACAAAGGCGCCATTGTCGCGTTTACGAAACTTGACGTTACGGTCGCGGTGAATAATCGATGAATCGTAATTTGATGACTCTATTTTTTAATGTCACACACACACACACACAGAAACCCAAAAGTGGCTCAGTCATCACAACATATCGTCTAAAGTTTGCTTACAGAATCGATTGTATTGTGAAAAAAATAAAATATTTCCGGGTAATACGAAAAGAAAAAAAAAGACTCCGTCGAGAGAAAACGACAGATACAAAGTGTACGTGGAAATATTTCGCGATATCAGCAAAATATCGCGCACTCTCGACGAATCTCCCATTAACAAGCCCCGCTTTAATGATATGCTCGGGAGAAAATTATAACAGCACTCGCTCGAATCCAGTTTGAGCAGAATTGGAATATAAGAGCTTAATTATCGGACGGAAGAGCCCGGGAGAGGTGTACAAGATCTCGATATCTACTTCTGGGTGGCTCGTATAAAAAATTCCCTGAAAAGCAGCCGTAGGAGGTCGATGGCTCTCGCTGCCAATCCGGGGGCGGGAAATGTCGGTATCTCTGCGGAGACCTCGTCGTCGCGCCGCGAGTTCGTCCAGTCTCACACGTCGACCCAGTCGCGGATGTCAACGGTATAATATTTCCACGACGGCGGGCGTCTAGTGCGGCACGCGATACGTGACGGCTGTTAACATCTTTCTTTTCCTCCCGCGCTTCTACGTGAAGCAAGGCGAGCGGGAAAAAGGACAATAAATTATAATACAGCCACTTGTGGCGGTCCGCCCCCGGCGATCGCGTCTTCACGAGCATACTTGAACGAGCGGTGCCGTCGGCAGGTGGAAAACGCGAATGTCTTTCCGGATATCGCGTCACACATTTCGTGTCGTCGAGATAAGGCGACTTATACGTACGGAACGACGTAGTTCGTTCCGTAAGTGCCGCAGATAAGAAAGTCCCGTCGAAAGGATTCCACGTCGCGCCACATGTAATTAGTCTCTCGGCTAGTAATCTCTCACTTAACCGAAATGCCGCTAGAAACAGTGTGCCACGGAGGACGCGTCGATATTATAGTGTCTCGGACTCTTGCGACTCAATCAGAGAGAAAAGCATTTAAAGAAACTTAGACGCGAGAGATACGAGCGCTCATATCGACAACACTTGAAACACGAGATGAACGAGACTGTGTTTTTCAAACGCGGCTCTCGGATAAAAAACAAAAACACTTTTCTTGTCGTCGTTATAAAGAAGACGTTTTAATAACACGCGGCATTAACACACAAAGTTTCTTCTCGTTATGAAGATCTTCTCTTCGAGTGCGATATCACGTCGTAGCGGCGAAACGTCGTCGGAAAGAGATTGCGACAATGGATTTTTACAATCTCGCGTGCAATCACGCGCGCGATGCAATCGCGAGCGCGACTCGTCAAATATATCTCGGGCTAAATGAAATATTGTATGAACTCCGCGCGGTTTTAATGAAAACGCTGCGGCGCGGCAACCAACGAGTAGAGAGGCTCGCTAATTACCGTGTTCTGGACCGTCGTCGCGCGTTAAAGTCGCGACGCGTAGATATTACGACAGCTCTCTAGCCCGTTGATTAATAGGCGATCATTACTAAGTAAACTTTGGCGCGTAATCTCGAGATAATTTCTACGGGGAGAGGTGGGGAAACTGTCAAAGAGAGATAACACGCGGAGAGACACGATAATTAACTCCGTACCAATCATCGTTAGCGCACACGGCGCGCGCGCTCGATCGCCGTTTGTCGCGGCGAAATCGTGCGATAATATACGAGGGCGCGCGCGTGGGCATCGATGCAATGCGGTATCTCAGCTAATAAACGTATCCATTATCCAATTTACCGTTTTCTATAATTCACGTAGCGCCGTCGCCGTCGTTCGCTTCGCGTACCTAAAAGATTGATGATTTGCCTATCTGCGCCGGCGATCTTTATTTACATATAATTAAGCCGTGGCTCTTTGAAGTTTTGAATTAATTATCCACTAAAATGTACGATTAATACTCTCAGGCTATACCCTCGGCCTTCTCTTCCCGTGTAATTTCTCTCCACTTTCGTGACGGCTATCTAATGGCATTAGCGAGCCCGCGATAATTCATATATATATATATATATATACGTGCTCTCTCTTTCTCTCTCTCTCCGCGAATCATTTTTCATCTTCTCCGACCGGAATGGAATCCGCTTGCGTATATTATTCTCACCGGCGCGACACAATCGAATCGCATTACGGCCGCATCAAATCTGCTTCACGTCGAGTTATGAAAACGTCGTTATGTCGTTTCTACGAAGAGCACACACCATAAGAGATGTACGTTAAATCGCTTCTCTTTATTTCTCACTTTTGCAAATGTCTCTTTTAAAACATTCACGCGCGAACGTTTGACTTTCTTGATATTCACAATTAAATATCATGTAAGTTTTGATTTGTATGTTAAACGCGAATTGGATAATTTACAAGCGTGAATTAAACGCGTCGCGAAAAAGAAAATTTACCACTGAGT
Source organism: Pseudomyrmex cubaensis (assembly GCA_014825685.1). Taxonomy (NCBI): domain Eukaryota; kingdom Metazoa; phylum Arthropoda; class Insecta; order Hymenoptera; family Formicidae; genus Pseudomyrmex; species Pseudomyrmex cubaensis. The sequence goes on along the minus strand of QVOA01005441.1, from coordinate 18,750 downwards.
GCGATTTTTTTCACTTTTGTGTAGACGCGTGATTGCTTTTATTTTTGAAAACACATTTAGCATCGCGCACGTGTAATTTTTTTTTTTTTTTTGACAACTTGATACACGCGTTCAAGCTACTTTTCTATTATCTCGACGTACTTCCCCGAGCGAAACATTTCTTCGGGGTACGATAATTAATCACCCTTTGTTCTCGTGAATCCCCATAGTACCAACTCCCCGTGTGAAATATCGCGAAATCTTTCGCCAAAGCAAAGAAACAAAATATCCTGACAAAAGACTATAATTAAAATAAATGTCCAAATCAATTTTGAGAATATAATCACACTGAGATATTTAACATCATAACTTTTTATTCAATTGCAATGTCTCTTTCGTACCAAGTGTACGTGTATTATAATTCGCAAAATCGCCGAATCAACGCGATAATTAACGAACGACTCAGCTTCTCAACTTCGGAGCGCTAGTGACTGCAGAATTCAAAAGGTCTTTCGAATTTATCAATTGATCATATTTGTGTACCGTTTGTTTGCGCGTCGATCATGCAAATCTCTATTGTTATGTCGATATCTGCCGTCTTAAGAATAATTTCTCTACGCTACAATCTTTCACATTTCAAATTTCTCGCAATATTTTTACACAAATGCCACCATTGTCGAGCGTTAACGAACCTTCGCGCGAATCTCCGAGTGCGAAACATGTACAAAGATTTGTTGCTCGCTCGTTGAAGTCACGCCAAATCATGCCCGGCCTACGGTCTCGAGACTGCAAAAGACCGAAAGGTACTTGCAAGCTCGTATTAAAGCCCGCTTCGCGCCTCTCTTCTCTATGTTTTCTCTCCGGTCTCTTCCCACCTCCCTCCGTTGTCTTTCCTTCGTCGACAAGCCACGAGTTTGGATCACGTCGAGATTAAGAGAGGGGCGCGATCTCGTAATTATTACATCGTGAAGGATGGGAAGTGACGCGATGATTACCGTCGTTGCCAACCTCCTTGAAGCCCCGAACGCGCGCACCATACTCTCTCGTCTCGGTTCTATTTTCTTTATTTTAACGCGCGAATCTCCACTCCTCGCGCGCGTACACGCACTCGAACTATATACACAGGGTCTTGTGACGTGACGACAAAAAACGCCCATTCGCTGTTGGCAAAGAATATCCATGAGATATCAAGCAATTTGCTTATCACGTCACGAAGAGTAAAAAAGCTCAATTAATTAAATGAAATAAAATTTAGAAGAGATTAAGTTTGATTTAATACAATTACGATTTTTATCATAATTTCGGAAAATACGCTGCGACTACTTCGCAAAACGATAAAACAAAGAGATCCGGCGAATCATGCGACGGTGTAAAAGTGCTGTCATAGTCCTGACAGGGTCAATTATCCCTACCGCCGACCGCCGCCATTCTCGACGTTAATTGTCGAGCGGTATAACGTAGCACGACATGCCGGCAGCGCGGACGCCACCACAATAAAAAGAGGAGCACGAGGAAGTGCGCGTCCTCCTTGCACGGTAGGATGCGCCCGGCCGCCATTTTGGTGGCGGCGCAACAGAGGCGTAATAACTGCGGGAATTCATGGTAATGGCGATAATGCGTGCCCGGACGTCTCGGCGGGCCCGCGGGGTGACAGAGGAAAAAAAGAGAGAGAGAGTGAGGCCCCTGAAAAGAACTACCGAAGAAGTGGGGGAAAACCCCGCGTGTCACGATATGTGCAGAAACTTTACGTACGCCTTCGCGTGTAAGTTCCCGTTTGCGTATATGTGCGATCTCGAAGGGGAGAACCCATGGGAGCGGGACCAGCGTGTTTCTGATTGGCCGATGCACGTCAACCGGATACGAAGGTTAGGCCTATGTTGGGAAAAAGCATTCGAGAATTATCGCTCACAGTTTACACATTATCAAAAATATATATCGGGGGCAGGGGAGGAAGGGCGGAAATTCGTCACGTTTTTTTTTGACAATCGACTGTTATCATTGTGCCAAATCACATTCTTCGAAATTAGTAATTTAATTTCCACTTATTTTATAGGGAGAGAAAGATAATAAATATATAAAAATTATAATTGTATTAAAAAATATAATTTTATATTAAAAAAAAAGTATAATTTCTTTGTATGTGACGTCTTAGTAGGATAATAAAATAATAATTAAGAGAAAATCTCTCTCGGCAAGTTTGGTTTGAGCGCGATGTTTGAGAAGTGTTTGAGATTAGAAATTTTACAGCATCCGTACAATGGATCTCGTTGACGTTTATTTGAAAGAGAGATGTCCTGAATCTTAGAGCACGCACTAGACTGGAAAAGCTGTTTGACGAACAAACACGTTGCAAACACATTCGAGTGTATACGAAATAACCCGATTCCAAGATGTGTGCGGATGTGCACGGCTTGTTCGAGATGACCACTCGTCTTTCGAGAACTACTAGCTGAAGTGATGACAAGAGAAAGTGACACAGCATAGCAAATGAACGTCGTTCGTATTACTTCTTTGTGCCCGATGAGGCACAAAGATATTTCGATAGCACTTCTATTCGTTCGCCTGATGAGAATTCTTTGAATTCGCAGCAACACTTGACGTAGATCTAATTAAAACATTTTAAATACGATGACATTGTTATTTTTTTTAAGACTTTCTTTCAATAAGAAAGATTTTTTTTTTACGCGACAAATCTCAACACCGGATTTTATTTGATTCAATTTTCGTTATTTGTTCAAAATGTTAATTAAGATTTGTTTGAGAACTAATATTTTTTTATTTGAAAAAAAAAAAATTTTAACGTTATAAAAAACTTACCAAGAGTGCCATCGAGGGAGAAAGAATGCCTATCGTTTCTCCACGCCCAAGAACACAAGTCGCAGGTTGTGAGTCCGTCGGTGGCGACACTCTCCTCGGGTAGATAGGGCGGTCTAGGTGGCGGGGGTACAAAACTCCCAATAACAGCCCACAAGGAATCGACGTCATTGCCGACGCCCGTGTAATACAACAATTCCTCTTCGGCGACACCGGCGAACCAATCCATATCATTTATACCAGGATGGACTGTGTTTGTGCTTGTCGTGGTTGTGCTCGTGACCGTGATCTGAAACAACAGTTATTTTATGCGATTTCACAACGTATAAAACTGACAACTGTTTAACGTAGAAAAATCGGAAAATAATAATTTTATAGACGGGTAATAGAAATTATTTTATTTTTTTGTACGTAAGAAAAAACTAAATAAAAAACATCTTATAAAGATCTCTTGAGAGGATGACCTCCGGTTCGAAATGGCAAATCCAAATAATACGTTGAGGAAATCGGCTAATGCGAATTAGTGCGGAGTGTTTTGCAGCAATTGATAATAAATTGAAAACAAAACGTTTCGACTATTTATTTTAGTCATCTTAAGTTGTTTCACTATACAAAATTAAGAATATAATTAGCAAACTGAACGAAAAACCTTTGAACGAAAGACTGTTACAATATTCAATGCAATCACAATACGTACCAAATTAAAGTAAGTTAAAAAATTAATACGTCAATAAAATACGTCAATAAAATTGAGATAAACATAAAAAAATATCTGAGATGAATCTTCAAATCAATTCGAGTTTTAAAAGATATAATTCGCACACACATTCAGCATTTAACATTTGTGACGATTTTTATTTCTCCGCTAATTGGACACCGCGAGAATCTTGCACGAATATTTGTTGAAATAACATTGTTGGAAAATATTGTGACGTTGTTAAGCATATCTAATGAATTCTACAAAGATAAATCTATGTGCCGTATTATTAGATTATTGTGGGACAGTTGATATTTTGCCAGTCTATATGCTTTTTGATGCTGCGACAGTCCCGAGTAAACACGACTAATGGAATCCTCGTTGTACCTCTGCGTGAGATAGTGGAAAAAAAAAAATTCAACGCGCGCGCGCATCTTCCGTCCACTTCCACGGGAGATGTTCATTTCAGAAAATGGAGGAGCAAACAAACGCTAAAATCAAAAGAGTCAGAAACACATCCGCCGGCGCATCCCTAAACATTTTTCTTTCTTGAAACAGTAAGAAACATCCAGACGAAACGGTCGGTCGCAAAGAGACGTTCGATGTTCTAACTCTTACGGCAAACATTGTTGAAAAAACTGTGGTACAGGCGGTAGCAAACAAACGCGAACTTCTCTTCTTTCTCATTTTGACGGATTCTTACACAGATGTACACTGAATTTCTTCGATGAACAAGAAAAAGAGGAGAATCAATGCCCGAATTTACAAAATCTTTTCGCAAAATTGGGAACTAAACTAAAACGTGTGTTTGTGAGGAATAACAATTTTACGCGTGAAGAAAGGAAAAAGTTTTACTTAAAGGGATTTTCTCGTGTAACAGCCAAAATTTTAAGCATTATTTAAGAAATTTTTTTTTATCTGCATGCTTGTCGCTATTACAACTAGCAGAATCGCTTATTTTTGCACGAAAATTTCTTATTTTCTTGATCACCAATAAGCAAAAAAATTGCGATTTTCTGATTCGAAGTTTTAAATGGTCGCCATTTGTGGTTTCTTTTTTTATAAAAATGACCAATTCTGCCACCTGCAATAGCGACATACAAATTAAAAATCTTTTTAAATTTTTTGTTTCATATGACTGTGAATTCATCTTCACCGTTATTTTCAAGGCACCATCTTTGACTTCAGAAAACATAATCAAAATGTTAATAACTTACAACAAAAACAATTTATTTGTAAACTATAAGATCCAAACAATAACATATATAAAAAGATTAAAAAGATTGCGTTTTATATTCTCCAGTAAAAAAATTCCTAAAAAATGTCTAAAATTTCGGCTGTTGACATGAAGAGAAAACCCTCTTAATAATTTTTTATACATCTTTGTACGTCGTCAATTATGAGAGAAAATTATTTCTGCGTAACGTAAAGGAACATTTTGTGCGTGTTTTCAATAAAATACTCGGTGGCTCGGAGGATCGAGAACACAAGTACTCGTAGAAAAAGATATCTTACACGAAACGCATCTTTTTCTTCTTCTTGCTCCTTCGCAAGGATAATCATATTGCGGACATGGCTGTTTGAAAACCGAAGGGATTTCTTCGAATGCAGGTTGTTGCCGCATGCAACATGTATAGCTAATGACTTCATCCATTCGTTGCTACGAGGCAATTCCGACATGTTTCATCGTGAAGCGCATATCAATCTAGGATGTGCGCAATCAGATATTCAAGCGAAATAATACCTCGGCGATTTTAACGGTTGGGATAAATGTAGTTCGTCGCGGACGAAACGGATATATCATAGCGCCTTTTAATTTAACCTTTGCGTATATAATTGCGTCAGGTGTCAGTCGTTATGGGTCGGCAACTTTTTCCATTTTTTTTTTTTTTCAATAAATGGTACGAGCGTTTTGTAAGGAAGTGTGTAGGTACGTACGTACGCAATATTGTGCGGATTTAAAAAAATATCTGACACATGCCGCATCTTATCTTAATTGAAAATCTAAACGCGAAGATTGCATTTAATCAGAGAGAGAGAGAGAAAAAGAGAGAGAGAGAGAGAGAGAGAGAGAGAGAGAGAGAGAGAGAGAGAGAGAGAGAGAGAGATTAGATGAGAATTAAATACGGCAAGGCAAAAATGTATATGTACGAGCTGTAAATCCATCTGAGTGAGATACGACGACGGCTATTAGGTATCGCGATACCGACTGACACGGGTGTCCGATATTTGTGTTCGTTCATCACGCCTTTAAAGGGTTAAAGGAGAGAGATTGAGGGGCGCAGAAACAATGCCGCGCGCGAACCGTTCCTTTCCATTGAATTTCATCATCAGCCTCTCTGGATCTGGTCGAGCGATTGAACAAAATAGCCTCTTCGTAAAAGATACGCCCGCGGTGGTTCTTCGATCCGAGTCGCTCGCGCGACTCCCGGTAGATATAGGAAAGGAACCGACCGGCAGCAGGTATATCGACCGACGGAATCGAGAGTCACTGTGTTTATTCTCCTCCCCGTTTCTTTGTCATGGTTTTTCCACTATGGGGGACGAGATGATCGGTCGCGAGGCAGAGATTCGACTGCAGGTGAGAGATGCATGTCGTCCTTCGCATCTCCTCGCGGCGAGTTGGTAGGGGGGTGTTGGTTGCTTTTGTGACGGAGGAAGCTCGCGGTCGGGTTTACGGATAGGACCTGAGAGAAGCGCGAGAGAGGCTCTCCTCTCAACGCACAATGGCACGCATTGATCGGCTTAATTACCGTGATATCGACGTAATTAAAGCCCTGTTGTGTTGGGGCCCCCCTTTCTACGAAGGCGTCGAAGAAGCCCGTGACTTGACTCCCGGCGTCAGTGAATTCTCGCATTCCTTTCTCGTCTCCTCTTTCTCCATCTCTCTTACTCTTCGATTCCTCCGTACGATTCCTCCGTCAAGGTTCCTCCTCTGTCACTTCCCCGCGTTCCTCGCAAGCAACGCTTTGTTAATAAGCTATTATCTGGCCGGCGACGAGCCTTCGGCGTGCGTTTAATTCCGCGGAGCTTTTAAAATGCGCGAGTCCGCGCCGCGGAGAAAAATACGAAGGCAATCTTATATCTGGTTTGCGCGGATCCATTCGGAAGAGTTTTGAAGTTTTAAGCACATGTTTTTTTTCATGTTTTATAAATTATAAAATTGCAATATTTTTCTTACACAGCCATATTTAATTAATTAATGACGCTTAAATATAATATTCAGAAATCGCACACTCGGTACATCAAATGACACTTTCGTAAAACAATCGAAAATTACCGGAAACTGTGACGCGCGGTTTTTTTTTGCCCGACTTTTCTCGATTCTCAATCGGCGGTGGTGATTTCAAATTTCTCGTGTCGTATCGCACCAAATCCGCGCTCGTCTACAATTTTCAGTCTCAAAATCAACGTCTGTTTGTGTATCACATTTCAAAGAGACCGTCACGCAAGGGACAGCGAGAGAGGACGAGACTCTAACCTCCGAACGACCGCGTCAAGACCACAGCGACCACTTCGGATCACGTAAGTGAAACAGCAAAAGCGGTTTATATTTCTGTCCGCAGAATGTAACAATATTTACGCTTACGGTCGCGATATGACAGACGCTTTCTACGTGACACGTTTATCTCGGAACATTTTACAACAAGCATCCGCGTAGGGGCCAATTAAATGTTCAAAAGTGAGAATTGGCCGATTGATTTGCGCGTAGTGTACATCAATATCGATTTAACGAGGACCAATCTGAAACGCTCGGCACCCCATTACTTTCCGATCTCATCAGCGACGCTCGTTATATTTGAAGGAAACGTCTCGTTACAATTACGATGCGTTGGCGTTTACGAGCGAAAAGGATGGAGGACTCGTACTTGTTAACCTTAACGTCCTCTTCGGCGGCATTGTCGTGTTTCCGAACAAGCCCAATCGTTAAAAATCTCGTTGACTCAACGAGAACATTTTCACACACGCTCTTTCCGTTCCACTTATCTACACCGCCAAGCATTTGCAAAAAATATATGCAAATCTTTACTTGTGTATCTAATCTTTTTATCTACGCGCGCGATTGCTCAAATAATTGCAACAATTATTCAAATTAATTAACAGATACTGTGTGTTTTATTTAACCGGAAAAAAATGAATTAATAAATCTAAGTAGATCTAATTTAAATCTAACGAGATGGGGAAAGAATGGTAAAAAATAAATCTACTTAGATCCAAAATAAATATAAAGTAAATTTAAATAGATATAAATAGATCCATGTAAATTTACATTTTTATTTATTATTAGATCTATTTTAAATCTACTATATTAGATCTACTCAGATCTTCTTAGATCTAAGCAGATCTAAACAGATCTGAGTTGATCTAATATAGTAGACGTGAAAATAGATATAAAGTAAATCTAATGACAAAAGTGTAAATTTACATAGATCTATTTAGATCTAGTTTATATCTAATTAGATTTATTTTTCTAATTTGGATATAATTAGATTTATTTTTCCATTTATTTGATCTTGTTAGATTTTACTTAGATTTAATTCATTTTTGTCCGGGTACTTACGTTACTTTAGTTTAAAAAATAACACCTAGACTGAAAAATGCATTTACACAACACGCACCAAAATATTATCCACCGTGCGCGACTTCAAAGGTCCGATATTCAGAATACCAAAATAATAGAATCTTCCTAAATTTTTATGTCAAAGCGGGTCTGAGATTCCTTCAACGCTTCGGATGCGAAATTCACATTATTGTCTCCTACGGTTTCCTTCGTCCCTCGATTCCAACATTCTTCCCGTTTCTCCGTCGTATTTCTCTTTGAATATATTTCACAGAACTCGCACCGCGGAATTCATCGCGTTCCGTTTCCCTATCGGTCGCGTCACCGCCTCTCGCCATTTCGTCGGATCGCACGCATTTACAATTCTGACACAAGCGGTGAGGTATAACACGACGCGCGCGCAGGCAAATCCTCAAAACGGTGAGAAACCCAGGGAAGAGAGGAGAGAAGAGAGAGAGAGCTATTCGGCAGGTACGTTGGAATACAAACAATTCCCGGAAAGATCCGCTGCCGCGGATCTCATCTTCTGCTTCTTCCTCTTCGATCGCGTTCTCTCTTTGAGTCGTCGTTGTTGGACCGACGATGTTGTTTCGCGGATCTTCGTGGTCCCTGTAAGTTTTCGAGACTCTCGATGCGAGACAGAGAAAGAGAGACGTCTTTCTTCTTCTTCTACTCCGCTTCTTCTCTCCTTCCGTCGAGTTTGAGGAGTCGTTAAGGATGGGTTCGAGGGCCGGAGCCGTATATAACGGATAATTGACAGCCGCGCCGTTTGCTTTGCATGAACATTGAATCCGCGCGGATGGACGTGCGGAGTCCGAAAGGAGACGAGAGGCGGCGAGCGCGCGCGCGCGCGCGCGATGTGAAACCACGAAATTCGACCGAACCCGCGAAGGGCGAACCAAGTGATGGGCGGTAGGTAGAAGGAAGCGAAGAAGCAAATGCATGCTCTCGCTCGGACGGACTCGTATAAATTCTTCAATTCCTATATGTTCGGAAAGACACAAACGTGACCGTAACACGGTCTGCTCTCTTCTTTCCCGCGCTCGCAAGGGGCAACCCCTTATTTCGGCTTAATTGCACAACTTGGTTCAGCGCAAAAAGTAAAATGTGAGGTACTAAAGTGTGGAAATGCGCCGACTCGTACATTTGGAAACACGCCATTAGGAAAAATATTCATACAAAACGGGATTTAACAAATACGTTTGGAACAAGATAAGACCGTTCGATGGAAATAATTGGGACGGACATGCGCGAACTCAATGAGATTACAGAGAATCGTTCTTTCATATTGCGCATCATGTACTTTTGCACGTGCGTGCGCGTGCAAATGCGAAAATGTACAGTTTTACGCGATTCGCGAGCGGGGAACCTCCCCGATCGTAACACCCGTGAAAGTATATGAAGCCTCTTTTAAATTACGTCGCAAATTATCATCTCTCCCGCGGTGCGCCGCGACCCCACGCGTGCCGCAACGCACACGCAATATAGCACACACACGCAACTCCCTCGCGCTCCATTAAGAGAGAGCTAATGAACTTCTCAGAGAATATTTTGCGCCGCGCGCGCATTTTTCTTCACGATGCGTTATTCCGAGTCGTTACGGGAGAACGACGACGGCGACGATGATTTTCACACCCGAGCGACTTTTTATCGAGGAGCGACATGCGCATGTTCCCGCGACATGCGCTCGTGTACGTACACGCGCGCGAGAAGAATATTAACGCTCGTGACTCGCGCAAAGATACGACGGATCTTTTTAATCTGTTTATTCTCGCGGGCAATAAAATGCGACTTGCACGAAGGCTCTTTAAATCAAACCACTTCATTATACGTGCGCGATGTACCGTATTTAGTTTCTCCTAGTTATTCACTAATTACGTGCTAATAGAAAAGATATGCGTAAATTTATTTAGAAAGTTTATATGTAAATGCATCCGTTGACAAGTCTGTGTATATACAAGGTAAAATTGTAAATTTAAAGTTTTTTCCAAAGCTCATTTTTTTTCTAAAATATATTTTAAAATATATAAATATATTTTTTTATTATTATAAATATATTTTTTCTAATATATTTATAATTAAATAATTCTTAAACTAAAGTAGTAATCTCATTTATTGTAATTTAATTGTTAATTTAGTTGATAATACTTTGTTAAATCTTATCTAATTATTTTTTTTTGATGATTCTTGTTAAATCTTCCGAAACTCTACAACTCCCAATATTTCAGGATGTTGTTATTCTCAATTTGTGTTTTAAACAGGCGTCCTCCAAATATGTTTATATTCTCGATGGTTTTTTCTGCTGATTTCACCCATATATAAATTGATCGCTTTGTGTTCTCGAGTTATAGAATTGATTTATATATCGAGCTTCTGTACTCGTCTCTTGAGAATAAACGCGGAGATACATCTTGCAAAGTTATTAATTCTTCACTTGCTGATCCAGTCTCCGTCCGAATTCCAACGTCACTAATGATCGATGCTCATTAATTTTCTTCTTACGATAATATTTTATCTTATATTTCTCTTTACAATGTTTTAAAATTGTTTCTAATTAAAACTTAACAGACGTACGTATTTCAACCGAGAATTAAAACCATTTTAACAAGTTCCAGAGATTTTGATTCTCATAAATTTCCGCAGTTGATGAATTTCTGATCATTGCGAGATAAAATTGATCGTTTTGTTCCCTCAAGGGAAGAAAGATCAAAGCGAGCGAACAAAATTTGTGACTTGTCAAAAGATATTTCAGACCTCCCTCTGAGGAATCGAGTGATCGATCTAAAACGACGGACAGGATCTAAAACGACGGACGAGTTCTCTCGACTTCCCCACAGGGACGTATCCGCGGTTTTCCAAACCTGTTTCTTCTCGTTTTGTATTTCTTTCATCTTTCCTCCTAGAATCGTCACCGGAATCTCTTATTTAGTTTGTATTGAAGGGGACGAGATAAAATCCAGGGGCGGATTAGTGCCCGTTAATGGGGCACGGAACGCAGAAAACCAGTCAGTGGACCACAGCCCGATGTCATAATATTATGGTACGTGCTGATGTTAATGGCGTCACGTGACGCGAGATCCTTTTTTTCGTCGGGCTAACAATTATATAAACGTAGCTGAAAACCGATACCAAATCGGTCTCTCGATTTTCTGTGTTATCTGTGTTGGAAGGGGAAGGTTGGGTTCACGAGAATCGGGAGAAAAAAATATTTGTGTTCCAAAAGTAATATTTATTCTGTTAACACGCAAGACGATCGCTCACGTGAACTTCGATGGACGCAAAGAATGGAAATTGATTCCGCGTTTGTATAAAAGATCAACAACCTCGAATGCACAAGAAGAGCGGAAGAAACGGTGGCGAATCCGGAAGAGCGTTGTCCCATTAATTTTCTGGAAGAGCGAGCACACAGAACTTGCCGATAACGAGTTAACGTAGGATCGAGGCTCTCATTTATCTTCGTCTTCGCGAAACTCTCTCTCTCACTTTCTCTCTCTCTCTCAGCCGCGATCGAACTTGATGAACGTTCTATGACTTATCTTCGTTCATCTGACGAGGCCGGTCGCGAGAGGAGAAATGGCGCGAGGAAATAACGACGCCCAAATGAACGAAAAGGTATACGAGAGAGAGAGAGAGAGAATGCAAGCGCGGCGCATAGTAGACACCGCGACTACTTTGTCCGTCTGTACGCGTTGAATCATCCGGTCGGTTTCCTTTCACGAGTCGATGGCAACCGTTCTCGCATCAAGGTCTGTGGTCTTCTCCGAGCAAGCATAATGACTCAATCCACGATCCACCTTGCCCCCACCTTCTTCCCGACCACGAAGAGAGATCTTTCCTCTTTCTTCCTCGATTTCTTCTTCTTAACCTTCTTCCCTCTCGTCATCTGCTCACCCTTCCCTCTCTCTCTCTTTCTCTCTTTATCTTGCGAAGATTATACGTCCGTTTGTCTAAAGAGAAATGGTGGGGAGGAAAGGAGGGGGAGCGAGATCCCGAAGACAAGAGAGATCTGTGGTTTTTCTCGTGATCGCCTGGCTCTTTACACTGTTTCCTGCGCCGCCGTATTCTTCTAACCTCTTTCCAACTCCTCTTTATCCTTGTCGTTTCGTTTTTCTTCTTTGTCTTTCGTTTCTTCTTCTTGGTGACCGACCTTCGCGAAGATCGTTTTCGCAGCGGCGCTAACTCGCGCGTTCGCGTGACGCGGTGCTGTTTGTAACGCCACACGATCCCCCTTCTGTGATTATACCTTATAATCCTGAAATCTGCCATGACGAGTTAGGGGAAAGGCGCGCGGATGTTGTCGAACGACTATGTACGTATACAATACTCGAGAGTCAAGTGGACGTGTAAGATTGGTGGCTGATTGGCCGCCGGCGCGCGTATTATCCGCGACAGACCAGAGGCGGAAACGCTAAAAAATTACCGGTTGTTCGAATTAAGATGCAAAGTCGAGAAGCGTTTAGCGCGTTGAAATATTTCGCAATTATCGTCGGCTGTTTTGCCGGAATACCGTCCCCGGGAGAACGGGAGCCGGTTAGCGGAGTCGTCGAGATTGCGCCGCGTGATCAAATGAACTCCGCGGCGTTTTACGATCTTTTTACTTAAAAACGAGTAGAATTTCATGGACAAATTGATTTACGAACAGTACGGCTTTTCGACGGGCAGCAGCCGCGCAATTTTAATTTTCCTCGGGAGATATCGATCGCGAGATGGGATGCAATATGCACGTGCATGCGTGAGACTGTGCGCTGTGGGGGTTAAGGTCGACGAGCGCGCATCCCCGTAGCAGCTGAGAGCGGCGATCCAACGAGACCCGCGCGCGCGTCTCGAAGGCATTCGCGAGTAACGATTACCATACGGGATCGCGGTCGTAAGTACTTTCGAGATGCTCACGAAATTGCTACCAAATTGCAAATAATTACAGTTGGAAATAGAGAAGCCGCCTCCCGTTCCCGATACTTGTATATCTATCTACAGAAAAAAAATTAGTTACAACTCTTATTTATTTTTAGATATAATACATATAATCATTCAGATAATAAAATCACCGGTTAACCATAGCGAACAACACGACGGGAAGAAATTCGCCCGGAGCGAGAATCTCCGATGCATCTCGATATACTCGTTATCTCCCTCACGCCTTATAATCATCACTAATCAAAGCGGGTCTTATAGGGGTTGTTGCTCTATTCGCGCACGAGAGAATCCGTTCTATCGATTTTACCGATTTTTTTGTTGTTCGCACGCGAGTGTGTTCGATCTTCGAGTCTTTTCATTTTCTTTTTGTTTTTCATATATTCTCCGGATAATTTAATATATACCTGTATATATCGCGCATGAAAAACGCATTGAGAAATGGCACAATGGCCACTTAATTGAGCGTAGGATATATCGAAGCGACGTGAACAAACACCGCGCGCGTCTCCTCCCGCAGGTGGTTGTTGGTTCTCTATCATCGTCGAAAATTGTGGTGTTTCGACATTGACAGTGAACCGTTCCGGATGACTCTGCAATCTCGCGCCCCGAAGAATGCGGTCCGGAATCAAGTTAAGCGCCAACTTTTCGGATCGCACGCAAGAGACGATGGTGATGTTCCGCGCCAGGTGTTCTTCTATTTAAATTTAAATTTACGTTTGGCTCTTCTAAAGATTTAGTAATTTAATTTGCAATTGTTTCTTACGTATGTGGTTTTGATTTTTTTTTTTTTTTTTATTGTTATGTGACTGACAATGTGTTGAAAATTTTCATACTCTCACTAAACATGTGTGGGAAAAGTGAAAAAGCCATTTTTATTTATTCGATAGTTTCTAAACAAATCTCATGGGAGTTTTAGTTTTTATATAGCAACAGACATGTCACAAACAATTGACAGATTATTAAAAATAAATGGCGCCGCCGTATTAAAGATTTTGTCGTCAAAAAGTATATTTTTGCATTTTATTTCTTTGTTTTTTAACATTTTCGTAAAAAAAATAACAAAAAATCATTACATCATAATTTTATGTATGTATTCAGTCTCTTAATTATGTAAATATTTCTCAGTTAAAGCCATTTATTTTGTAGTGTATTTTGAGATTATAATTTCTAAAAGGAAAAGTTATGAAAGAGCCGATCTCCTTATAACAAGAACTTTGACTGTTAATAAACAAAAATAATAAACAAACGGTCAATATAAACATTAATAACTAATTGTTAACAAAACTGTAAAACTAGTTTTATTAAACAATCTCTTCAAAATTAACAAAAACAACATCAACGCAAATTCTTAATATATTTTTTACTAAATTTAAGTAACTCTTACTTTATTATTAATCGGAACTTTTAAAAGTACGATTGAGAAGAAAACTAAATCTTTTAGGTATCTCTTAAAAGCAATTTCGACAAAAATAATTTAGATGGCTCTTTCAATGCTCATCATGTTATAAAAGAGCCTAATTTTACTTTTTTTTTTAAGTGGAAATAAGGTAAAAGACCCAATTACTGTACCTGAACTTTGGCGTCATTGCACTGTTTTTATTATTTATTTATCAAAAACACGTGTTTTGCTTCTTATCTGTTATTATTCAATGTCTCTAATATATGAAAAAAATAATACGCCTTTAAAAATCTCTATTTTTATTTATAAATTCAATACTTAAAATAGAGCAATATGGGAGCTATTACTGTCACCTCTAAAATGTTGACCAAATATTAGTGGCACTCCTCAATTTAAAGGGGACGAGAGGGGGTTACATTGTATATGTATATGTAACATACGACATGAAACAAAAACAGTTTTTTGTTTTTTAGTAATTTAAATAAAATAGCTTAGGGTGACAGTAAATTGGGCAAGTAACAGTAATTGGGTTTTTTACCTTGTGTCTATTAATCTTGTTTTTTTTTGGTTTTTTGTTTATTACATTATATAAATGAATAAATAAACAACATATTGGAACAATAAGCGTTAGGTTTGATTGTTTTTTTAACTAATTTTTTTAGGCCTTTATTAAAACTGACTCTTTTTCATGCCATTCTTCCCCTATAATCAATCTTATTTTATTTCACCAAATAATATTACGATGGCGTATACATACTCGCGCGCGAGAATATTTTAATATTTCAAAATGCCGACTGTGGTTTCTCTCGTTTCATTTACTTTACTCAGTATCGCTCCATCTGTTATCGTGCATGCGCGCGGAACGGATATTCGCGGCGAGAGGCTGCAACAAGTCTCTCGAGAGCGAGACGCACAGAAAGCGCGCACAGAAGAACGCTTAAAGACATCTTTATCCCATTTGGTGCGCGCGCGCGATAAGAATGGGTCCGGGCTATTATTATGATTTCAATGCCGCGGACTAGCGATGCAAATCGAGATCGTTGCAGCGGCTCTACCGTTTATCGGCACCGCCGATCGGCACGGTGATTGATTCTTCGGTATTCATGCGGATCGACGTGGCAGCGGGCCGCGGCACGCGATATCGTCGTCGTCATCGTTAAAAAACGTCGCCGTCGTTCTGCGACGAGAGAAACACACAGACGGAGCAACGACTCGAGTAATACGCCTTCGTCGCGACGACGCGACGTTCGCTCGTTCCAGTTTCCGACGAGTCGCAATTCAACGACCGGTTCAAAGCTACCGGGTAGCCGATCGCGGGATAGTTTCGAGTCTCTAACCCTCCCGACGACGGCGAAGTTAGCCGAGCGAAACGTCATTTTTCAAGCTGCCGAGTTTCTCTTGAGGATCGCCGACGTGGGTAGCGGCAGGTCTGTCCTGCCGCTCGTATCACACCGGTTTAATGGAGAAATTGATTTGTGATACATATAGCATCGGTATACGAACATTCAGAGAATCACATTTGCGGTCTAAGTTGCGCGGTCTCTTGCGGCCGCAAACAGGTTCGCGAACGATAATTAAAAGTAACGTCGACTGTGACTCTGAAAGTTGTGTTTTTTTTTTTTTTTTTTTATAGAAACGTTCAAGAAAACGTCCCTTCAATATCGCTTGCAGTTCACACGACGCGCTCTTTTGAAAGAGTGTGTGTTTCTCGTAAAGTGTGTGTTTTTTTGCACGCATGCAACATCTCTTTTACGAGAGAGGAACAAATACTTATTTTAATAATACTTAATGCCGCCGCTTTTTTTTTCAGACGTGTGAACGCGCTCTCTCGCCACCGACAAACACGAGCGTTATATGAACTTACGGGCGAACTTTTATAAATTCACTCGCGTCGGCCGTATCTCCACGCGATCGTCGTTAGAGTGCCCTCGAGCGCGCATGTATGCGCATACGGGAGAGAGCTTTCGGAATCCGGTTCCCCCGGCGCTCGGCTCGGAGCTCCCACCTTCCTCGCGCAAAGTAACCCGCCGTTTCGTGCGACGACGTCGGTCTCTCCTCGGTCGCTTAATAATGTCCCCGACGCGAAACCGTAACTTTGTGCGACGGCCGTACCTCGGATAAGAGCCGAAGAAGTTCGGGCCCCCGGCACGCGGGGGGACCTGGAAAGATCGAGCCGCGAACGAGGGTAAGAGGAACCTGTTATTTCGGCGGGCACGAAGCTCCGAGGCGAGATTACACGCTGTCATACACCGTTCGTCGCGCGGCTCTTTTCGGGCCCTCCGCGCGGATCCTCGACCGGAGTCTTCAGCAGACCCGGGTCTTCTTCTCAGATCTTCCCTTCTGCTTTCCTTCTTATTTCAGAGAAAGAGAGAAGGAGACGAAACGCGCGCGCGCGCAGTCAAACATCCGCAAACGTCTTATTCGCGCGATTATCACTGCCCGTTGATTTGCGTTCCTGCCAAACGCTCATCGCTCGACTCGCTCATTGCTGATGGCCGCGCGCGCGAAACTCTTCCGCGTTTCGAATATAACCGTCGACAGTTAAATGTATAGCGAATGACGATATATGCGCGTCGACTCGATCGGTGCTTGTCAGTCGGTTAATGTCAGAAATTTAAACAAATTGCGGGGTAACTTTGAAAGTATTTATACAACTTTACATTTTGTGTATTTTAATTAAATGTATAATGTATTTTAATTTCGATTCTATCTTCTTGGAATCGCAATAATTTTCTACTGCGAAACTGTGTTTTCTTCTCACATTGTATAAAACAAAATTATATATTCTAATCGGATATACTTTTTTTCACACTTGCAAAATCACCCCGTCCCATTAACGCAACACAACTATTAATCATGTCGGAGAAGAGCTAAATAATTATTTCACGTCATTATCTCGTTCGATATTACGTTCGAAGGAAGACACACAAACGCGAACACCTGGCGCCTTATCCGCCACATTTAATCCACGCGATTATCATCGTTGGCCGATTGGCATCCGATGATCGCGCATCATGCGATGATCGCGTATCTCTGCCGGCTAGCAATTCACATCTTGAAACCTGATAGACAGGCAAAGAGTCGAACGCGGAAGAAACAGCGAGGAGAGTTCGCGACTTAGATGACCGTCGGCAGACTATATACTGCCGATCGATTAATGTGAAGTGAAAATCGCGTGAACTCGAGAAAGCTCTCCGTATCTCTATACGCGATTAGAAAATATGTAATTACAACAGTACGTATAATTATAACAGTAACTATTGATTTATAAATGCAAACATAGCAAATGTTTGAAGAAAAAATATAATAAAAAGTAAAAAAAATATATAAAATACAATATGTAATAATATTATAATACTAACACAATACAATACAATACAATACAATATAATACAATACAATTGTATTATAAATACAATACAATTGTATTATAAATACAATATGTAATAATATTATAATATTATTACAAATATAATAATATAATAATATTATATAAAAATAAAATAATATAATAAAATAATGTAATAAATATAATAAAATGTAATAAAATAATAAAAAATAGAAAATAATAGAAAACAATAGAAAAAAATGTCGAGATTTGCTTAGTTTTTTATACTTTTTATTCATGATTTATTTCTTCCTCGATACACCGCAAACACATAATTGCGAAAATTATCGTGTTTGTTAAATGACGTCGAAAGAAAAAAAACAACAAACGGGAAATTGAGAAAATTACACGAGAGAGAAAGAAAAACACACGTTATTTAAAGACACGTGCGCGAATGTACGCCAGACAAAATGCATATTTTTCATGCTTTGTTTCTCCCTCTCACGAAGGTTACGGCAAAATCGTGCGCCTTTCTCTCTCGCTTCCTGCCTCGCTTCGGAGGATATGACTATATAGTAGTCCGCCATTAACCTCATTTCAAATCTTCTTACGATCACGGTATAATCACGGCTCGTTATTCACGATCGTGTACATTGGAAATATCTAGTGGACGGATGGATAAAGGTGTTGAGTCGATTCGCGCGTAACGATACGCCACTTACACATTGTTATTATGCAGATCGTATCTGTAGCGTGTATTACAAGAATTTCAATTCTCATTCGTAGCTATTATTTAATTATATATGCGATTGTGTTGCATAAGCGTCTGCTTTTCGCCTGTCATTTTATTCGTTGCGATATATCGCGAGTACATTGTGTCACATCGCTCATATGAGTTTCCGGGATATTATAACGGCCGTTATTTTCACGAACGTGTAAGTATTGCCGGCTTCCGCGGTATTTCATACGCCGAATAGATGAATAGATACGGTCGAATAGACAAGCCAAACCGAACCTTCTATCCAGTGTCTTGTATGTTTTTTCTTTTATTATATATC
>QVOA01005437.1:0-10192 GCA_014825685.1 Pseudomyrmex cubaensis | reverse complement strand
ATTTATATATGTGTATACATATATATATATATATATAAAAGCACATTCTCTGCATAACATCTTGCAAATGGCTCTTAACACCCAAATTGATTTAATTCATTCAATAGTTTTAATACTCAAAGCCCTGAAGAATCTTCTTCTCGTTTATTATCAATTATAAAAAAAATACTTTGAGATATTATTTGATCAATAAAAACTATCCGAACCTTGCATCTCTAAACAAGTAATTCAACTTGGTGGCATAGTCATAAGTCTTGATAGTGCCTTTGCTCTCCTTGGATCTAGCTCGCTTCATCTCTGGGCTGGACGACTTGGTGTCTCTGGACCTGCTTCGTTTGTTGTTCCTGTTCCTTCGGCTATGTTTGCTGTCACTGCGAGATGACTTGCTGGAGACAGAACTAATAGTAGGATGGCTGGAGTCAGAATTGGAACTACTCGACGACACTTCGCTCCGGGTGTCGTACGTCTCGTCCGCGGCGATTCTTAACTCGTCGCCGTTATCGTTCTCGCTCAGATTCATGTTGTCGCCGTCTGTGTTGCTGCCCATTGCTTAACCGGGACTGTCACTCGCTTCCGGATCAGGCGTCCGCCTGTAACGCAAACACGAGATAGGACTTATTTCCAAACCACGGTCCGCGTGAGAACACTTCACCAAGAAGAACGGCATATCGTAGCGTTTCTCGTACATTTTACGACAACAATGCGGTAGCAAAGGACTATATAGTATACAGCAAGGATAGTTCGGGAATTCCGAGCTGAGCGGAAAGTCCACACTGTCCCAAGAACTTTCAATTAAAGCGCCTACACGCGTCGAAGCGGCATCCAGCTTTCTTACACCTAACACAAATCGACTGAGACACATGGCAATGACTCGAATCCCAGATTCTGAACGTCAACCGGAACGTAAACTAAAAACTTTACGGATAGTCCTTGAGATTATGTGGCAATGAATAACACATAGCGAGCTCCAGCTGAGAGAGCTTGTTCTATGTAGTCTTTTTTTAGAAACAACACGAAGGAACTTTTTATTTATTTATTTTCTTTAAATGGGTGAGGACCGCTTGAGGGAGGTCCTCATTATTTATTCTTCTCTATTATTGCACTCCTTCTAAGACCAGAAGTCAATTATCATCGTTACGGATATTTTCTTAAACTATTTTATATTCTTATTCCCGACATACTATAGAGAGTCCGTCAAAGGATTGTCGTTTACTGACATTTTTTTTTTTTTTACGGTTTTGTGTTGCGTTTTAACTATCTAGGAGAAAGTTCGTCGCGTATAAATCAGTAGATTTTCACATATAATACAGAATTAACGTCGTCATTTTGTAATTTTTGGTATCCATTTAATCGCGAAGTCCTCGCGAATTTTCTCAACGAGTCCCTCCGAGGCCTCGGCGCACACTTACGTGACACCTTACTTATACGGTCCCTTCACTGACACACTTCACACCGGAGAAGCACGCTCGGGGATCGTCCAATGCGGTTTTTCACACACAGCACGGCCTGCGACGCACGCACATTCTAAATTCTAATATGGAATTGCAATTAATTGCGATTTAATGGAGAATAAACTGCAAATAAATAACTGTAAACAATTGTTCTCGCAAAGAGGTCTTGCGCCAAATCACAGCGCCATTGTGTGACGTGTACAGAATCAATAGCGAGTAGAGGTGGAATATATCGTAAATATGGCGGAAAGAGCAACACAAGAGAATGGCGAACAAATCCGTAATTTATATTTCCTAAGCTAAGGTATGTACATACGTCCCAAAATCTTACCTTGGTAATCAAAAACTATAGTACATGTGACGTGAATATAGTATTTTGGAAACACCACTCGTGTATATTTTATCTTTATTGCTCATTAGATATAAAACAAAAATAGAATGATGCTCGTGTGCACACGAGTAATGTTTTCGAACGTGGCCTTGAGGTGCACTCAAATAATTTCCGAACGGCACCATCACACTTCATCTGGGTCTATCTTGAACGTTTTCAAATAATACGAGCTTCCACGGTGAGTACACTCAAGTGACTCGAGTGAAGTTTCCGAACGCAGTCTTTACAGTAATATATCTACCTTTGTTGCTTGCAAGAGACCAGCTTATAATTTACATTATTTTTTGTGTGCATTTATACACAGTGATTCGGATCCCACCTAAAACTGTAAGTCTACTGAAACTACAACTTGAAACTTGAAATTCGAAACTTGATACGTGTGCTTGAAAAATTGTAAACTACTTATTGTAAGGGCAGATGATTGGAACCCGCGAGCCACAAAAAAAGTCAAGTCATGTGCATTTATGACTTAATGTATCAATAAAAAGTAAGAAAAAATACAAAATATACAGCTTGAGAAAATGTTATGTACTAGTGGTTAATTGCAGTCAACAGTAATTTTCTTTTTTTTTTTTTTTTAGTGCAGTTTTCATTTTTTATACTATTCTTATTTTTGCTAGGGTTACGTAGGTGCTCGTATTAGATTTTGCAATTTTTTGTAACTTGTTTACTATTCCATCTAATTTGACAGCTTATTTGATAAAAAACATGATTCTATTTCTGCCGATTAGGTCAAGACTTGGGATGATAAAAACACAGAGTGATGGTATAAAACTGTCCAGAGTATCAGCGATTCGGATGAGAAATTCGGACTGTTACCATCTAGCGGATTACGAGCCACTTTGCGAGGCAAGCTGGTGATCATGTTGAATTCGAGTACTGTTGTGGCTCATATTGTAAAATTGGTTGTGACCACATTATGCATGAGACATCTCGTCGAATGGCAGGCCTTCGGAAGAACAAAAACCTTGCCGACCGAATGGTCTCTGCGTGCCTTCGAAATTCTTTTTATGCACTCACTTCTGGGAATCTTTAGATTTGGTAAGTCAAATAGAAATTCACCTGAAATATTTTTGTTTTTACCAATGTTGTTCTTTTTGCAACATTCAACCAAACTTGGTTTTAAAACCAATTAGATTTTCTTCTTTCATTCATATATTTATTTTGTTCTCTAAGTATTGTAATGTAAATTTTTTTTATGTAATTTCTTAGGTAAAATAATAGACAAATTATTTTGCTATTCTTCTAGTTTCCAGTTGTAGAGATATGTTTATATCTTCTCTTGGCAGTCTGCTTTTTCAAAAACAAACCACTATCTTTATTCAAAGCATAAATTTATAGGTATGGACCTTTCAAGATTCCATGTCATAACTTGAAAAGGGGGGTAGGGAAGGGAGATGGGGACACAGAGAAGATCCAGTTGATATACAAAGTATAACACATGGCCACACATGACTTTTAATTTTTGTGTCTAAATCGAGAATGGAAGAGGAAGATGTTTCCTATTTGCCGACGTTAAGGATTCATGGTAATGATTCGTGCAAGTTTATTTGACATATAGTTGGAACAAGTGAGGAACTGTTGCACAGAAAACATTTAAAATTTTATATTTTTATGGCTTTATCGCATTTTGCAGTATTTTATAGCTGTTTTGATTTTTGTAAGTTTTTAAAAAGATAACACTTGTCTTTGTGAAATAACACTTTGTCTGATTTTAAATTTTTAAAGACACAAGCTTGCAAGATAAAATATATGAATCTAAATATATGAATTACATTAGGACATTCTATGCACAAGCTTTAGCAACGTGAGCTTTTGCATGCACGTGTGTCAATGTTTTTGAACATTTTTCCAGCAGTATTAAATATTTTATGTTTATCTGCTCAGCACTACTTTACTACTTTGTGTTAATAAGTCTGTTGTATATTTATATATGTGATATTATTTCTTACATGTTCCAACAAAGTTAGAAAACGACTTACGGTATGGTCATGTGATCAAATTGCATTTGTTTACGTACACTGTTTTTTTTTAGAGGAATTAGAGCACAGTTATAACATTGAATCTTGTATCCTTTTTATACGTGTATAATTCATAGTGATTTGTATAGGTTTTATATTTTGAAGTATCTTTTTATCTATACTTTTAACATTTTCAGGGATTCCATTTACTATGTCATCGAGATCCACAGCGAGATGTTTTAGATACTTCTATGATTGGTTCTCCATCGTTGTTGAAATTGTCCCGTTGGCATTATTGACGTCTGGTATATTAAGCGCATATCAGATCGAGGAAAACCTTCGTATGTTAATGTTGATGTTTGGCACGATACCGATATTCTTTCCGCTGGCGAAAAGTCAGAATGGAAGTCAAGGTCAAAAACTGTATTTTTTGACTAATATCATCATCATACTACAGATACTAGTGATAACAGTACTTGGCTTGCAAAATGACAATTACAATGTTATCAGTTTAGTCGCTTCCTATATCTTTAAACGGTTTTTTGTGGAAGAATTTTGTTATCAATATAGTATACCTTATACTGACTTGATGCAATATTGCATATGCTTTGTCGAGGTCTTTACAGTATTAACAGTGAAGGAATTATAAGAGATTTATAAGACTTTATACATAACATATATATATAACTTTGTATCCATAAAATTTATCTATTGTTTACAATGGGTAAAAGGCCAATATGAGATAATATATAAGATGTCAGTGATGTCTCATTATTTTGTTTTAATAAAACTACGTAAAAATGTAGTTTCGATTCATGAATCAGATTTTCTTCAGTGAATAACTAAGTAAAAAAATTAAAAAATTAAAAATTAAAAGAAAATTTTTACACAAAAAATTAAATAACAGTACAATAAACCCTCTGCGTTAATAAATAAAAAAGTATTTCTTACTATTTGTTTTAGGTGAGACTTTTACTTATTATTGCAGAGTATTGTAAGTTTTTGTTTAATAATTTTTAATTTTTCTACTTTTTTCAGTTATTCACTGAAGAAGATTCGATAGATTCCATGGATCAAAACGTCTTGTTATTATTTTGTTAAAAAAAGTACATTTTCATACACTGACATCTTATATATTGACTCTATCTATTGTAGACATTTTTACGAACTGTTTCACTTATTATCTATTTTCTATTTCAAGCACACAAACATCATATAAATTTAACAAATCAGTTATTACAAAGAGAGTCAATTTTTAAGATAGAATAACGAATTTGTCATAGTTATATAAGCGTTTTACAACCAATTGTTCGATAATATGTGGTACAATATATGTAACGATATTTTGTAATATATATCTACATGTAACGCAGTTACGTATAGCGATACACACACATGCAACAACAACATGTAACGCATCATTTTACTATCATCAACTTCCGAGTTAAGTGACATGTAAATCTTGGAGTAAACATTTATGCTATATATCTTTATTCATATATCAGAAGGAACTGATTTTTCAAATAAAAGGAAAATTATAAGTATTTTAATTATTACATATATGAAACTTGTACAACAATTTTTATTCGTTTTTATAATCAAATATAATACTATAGGGACAATTTATATAATTTTGAAGTGCAATACATGATAAAAAACTGTTTTCATGTTTGTATATTACTATTTCTCTTTTTCTCTTTGCCTATATAAAATAAAAACCAGACATTTTTTAATCTTTAGAATAACCACGCGTGATGTTACAGCTGAGGAATCTCATCGTTAATTTGGCACGCACGAGATTGCCTCATAGAATTTGGCACGCGGTTAATGCGATGACCATCGAAATTACTTCGGTGTCACACAACGGTGTGGTGAGCAACCATACCACGGAAAATATTTTCAATAAAATTATTGACTTGATATTATAGTCGTGTCTCACACGCGTGATAATATCAGGTGAGCGACGCGCAATTTATCTCGAAAACATCACGAAATGAATGTTCCGCAGTTATTTACGATTGGTAATAATAGTTGTTGGCAACCGAACATAACGGACGAGCAATGTTTAAAATTATTTTTTGTTTCCCGACTGGAAAATATATGTGAACGGTGATGAAGGGGAACTGGAGGCAGAAGAGCGGTCAAATATATTTTTACACTACTATAGCTGCATGCTAGATAGGGTCACGTTGTAACGGTTTGCAGCTGTGGATCGCGTAGGTAGCGAGCTAAGAACGGCAATACAGCCTTATTTCGGACTTGGAAAGTATCATCTAATAAACAATTATATAAAAAGGAATGAATTTGAATGAAGGCATTCATTTTCTATATCAACAGAGCGCGAAAAATGGTATACTTTTTTAATATTGTATATTAATTTCGTTAAATAATTTACAATTGTTACACACACGTATAAGTACTACGCGTGTACACACGTGACATCTGCTCGGTCTTCCCTCGTCTGTGCGCGCATGTAATACGGATTCATTCATAAATACTATGAATATGTGCTAATTTTACACATTTTCTATATATATCGTTTGTTTCCACGGCAGTAATCCGATATAAATGAAATACTTTGGAGCAAGAAACGCTGCATAATAACTGGGACAAAGCCATTTTATGTACCCATTTATATTCACACACATTTTAATATTATTTTTGTCAAAAGTTTGTTGCATTACATAAACATTCATACAAACAGCTTAAAATTAGCGTATAAAATGAAACTTGTCTCTTGTACGGTTTTTGGTTTTTTGTAACATTTGATAAATCAATTTTTTTTTTTTTTTTTTTTTTGACCGGAAAAATCGGTCTGTCGATACTCATCATCATGAGTAACTAACACTATGCATTTTTCAATTTAATATTGACCTTCGTGTGAAGTTAAGTGACAACGTGTAGAGAAGATCGTGGTCACTTATAACATATTTCATTTTTCGTCGAAGTCACGGCTCTATTTTTGCGTCCACCGCGTCTTTCTAGCTGGTTTAACAGATGCGGAGAGGAAGTCTTTATACTGGGACGGAAGGACAGGTTTTCTTCAAGTGTCCGTCGTCCACCGTCCGCCGTAGGCTTCCGTCCATTCGCGACTTGCCTAATACGATTTAAAAAAAATTCCCGGTTGCAAATATCATTATTAATCACTATGGTAAGGCTGACGATACAAGCGCGAAAAAGTGTTTATCAAAGAAAAAAGGCTAAATTTATATTTGTGCTAAAAAAATATTTGTGATCAGTTCCAAGTGCCATATTTGAGAAACAAGATTACTTAATTAAATATAGTTATTTATAAGAAAGGGAATATTGTTTTCAAATAAGAAAAAAATATAAAAGTCAAATTTTATTATCGGAAATATCAACGTACGCAGCTTTGTTCTCTTTAATTTTAAATAGAATTGTATAAAAATACATATTTTATAGATTAAACACAGGAATGTTTGTTTCGAACGTTTTCGCAGGAAGAAGATGATCAAAAAGTGGCTGTGATGCGTAAGGCATTTCAAATGTTTGACACGACAAAAAGCGGTTTTATCGAAACCTTGAAAATTTCAACGATATTAAACACGATGGGGCAACTGTTCGACGACGGCGAGTTGAACGCTTTAATCGAGGAAAACGATCCCGAAGGTACTGGTAAAGTGAATTTCGACGGGTTTTGTAAGATCGCTGGTCGGTTCCTCGAGGAGGAAGATGCCGAGGCGATGCAGGAAGAACTGAAAGAAGCGTTTCGATTGTATGATCGTGAAGGTAACGGATACATTACCACGGCTACGTTAAAGGAGATATTAGCCGCGCTGGACGATAAACTCACTAGCTCTGATCTTGATGGAATAATCGCAGAGATTGACACAGACGGTTCCGGCACTGTTGACTTCGACGGTAATAATTTTTTTTCTAACTATACAATGATTTCTTTTAAATATCTTATATGACTTTTTATATTTTCTGCAGAATTTATGGAAATGATGACTGGAGAATAATTGTATACTGAGACGGCGGCAGATGCACATTACTTGATATATAATTAAAAAAGCGAATTGTGAACTTTCTTAATAAAATATTTGCGCGGGAGAAGCTATTTTATTTATTCTTACCCCAATAGGCATATTGTGAAAATATTGCACAAAAATGACATTATATAGTGACGAACACTTTCACAATGATCGCACTAAAATGATTCGCCATAACGCAACAGTTTTATCAGAATAACATTTTGTAAATAATATTTGTCAAAAATGAGAAAAGTTCAATGTAGACTATGAATTTTATATTATATTTAAATTCTGTAATGCATAAAATTGTACAATTCAATATTTGTGACATTATACTGCAGCAAACTCATTTTGCAATATTTGCAACATTTTTGAATAAAATATTTATATTCTAATTAATAAATTAAATAATAAATTAATTAATTTTTCTAATTAATTAAATTTTTGTTACTTTACAAAGAAAGGAAAGAAGGTAAATATGAAAGGATAAAGGATAAAGAAAGTTGTAATTGATTCCCCTCAGAGTCACAATATTTTTCAACGTTCCACTTCTATATCCACGATCCATTCAATCTGATTTGGAGGCCCGATTAAGTTCGCTTTTCAATCTATAAACTCGACTTGAAAGAGACCGGAAAAATCCGACAGTGTGGATTCGAACTCGGGACCTCCCACTCGCAGCCCTCACATCAGGCCGCGAGACCAACTGAGCCGGTATAAAAAGAAGTATTATATGTAAATAATTTTTAGTTGACATTATTAAAATACATCTTTTATTTATTTTATACTTTTAAGTAAAATATATAAGTTTTACAAACCATAAATTTTTAATACATATATATACATATGTAATGATTATACATATAATGATATACATATAATAAGAGTAGAGAACTCGAAGGAAAATAATACTTATAAACTTACAATAAAATAAGAATAGTATATAGGAATTTCGCAGATTTAAAATTATTCCAGACAACACAAAGTCCAAAATCGGAATATAAAAAGTGGAAATACTATTGAAATTATTAGTCGCAGATTAACAGCTATATATGGTAAATTTCATGACATTTCTGTATTTATAGTGACATAAGACATCTTAAAGACGTCTTATGTCCTGATTTTAGAATTTGTATTGTCTGAAATAAAGTTAAATTAAAAAGATAATTGTGATATTTTTCTTTCTAGCGTTAAGTTTTTAATTTTTGCCAACTATTAGTTTTGCTTTCTTTTTTAAACTTTCTTGCTTAAACTAAAAATACAGTGATACTATAAAAAAGCTCGATATATCAAATAAAAATTATATTGAATATAAGTTAGTAGCACAAACGTTTCCGTAACGTTTTTTTTTTTTTTTTGAGAAAAACACGGAAACGTTTGTGCTACCATGCTATGTAGGATTGGTCAATATTAAAGAAAAATCGCACCGAATACTATTATTAATTTAACATATTTCAATTTTGTTTCAATTTTTCTTCTAAAATCTTTCTTTTACTTTTTTTCTTTCTTCTCATTCTTTTCGTCTTTTTCTTTATTCTTTACACATTGTTTAGCATTCCGGAGGTATTCAGTTATAGCTTCTTGAAGTTCTAGGATCCGTGGTTTTCGAAAATTATTATTTCTTGCTAAGGCTTCTGCAAATTATATATTTTTATGTCAATATGAACGCATTTTTATGTCAATATAAACGCAGAAATGTCATGAAATGTACCATATATAACTGTTGTTAATGTTTGTCTGCGACAAGCAATTTCAATAGTATTTCCATACCCAGTTCATGTTATATTAACAGAAAAGTCGTCTGTGATACTTTCTTTAATCAGCAGATACACATTCTTTAAAATTAAATCCATCAAGACAATCAAAATACGAAACCTACAAATAAACATTGTATAGTATAAAAAATAGAAATTTAATTTAATCTGACTATTAATTTGAAGTTTTTAAAAGTTCTTATAGTATCTTGATATTCTTTACTAGAGCAATTATCAAATCTGTCTAAACATTCACGAGATTTCATTGGAAAATACTCTGGTTTTTTGGGAATTGTACATCTATTTGCATCTCGTTTTAACTGCAGATTAATTTTATTTAGTTACTGCTCGTAGTTTCTGCACTTGACATAAAAATATTACTAATTATAGAAATGTTTTCATTTTGTTCATTTAATGAAGTATATAAAGATTATACATCGTACCTAAGTATTTCGTTTATTGTATTAAAGCCCAGTTGGATTATACTGAAAATATACAAAAAGTTAAATAACTTATTAAGGCTCGTGAAAGTTGAACTAAGAAATATATAAGGCCAATACAAGCCGTTCCCAGGATGTTGAGCGGAAACTGTACGTGTATCTATATATATATATATATATATATATATATATATATATAT
>QVOA01005436.1:0-10019 GCA_014825685.1 Pseudomyrmex cubaensis | reverse complement strand
TTGGCCCTAACTTAGGGACCTTAGACCACATTTCTATAGAAAAATACGATTTGCAAATTTTTCAAAACCCCGGCGCTCTAAAGGTTAAAGTAACGTCGCAGCAAGAACTGCATTAAACGTTTTGGTTGACGTGTCACGGCTCGAAGGCGACACCCGCGTTTGCTCAATTCCTGAATTAATGAGCAGCATTGACCAAGAGAAACACACACACAGACACAGACACTCGGTTTCCTGCCGAAAAAGATTTGACACAAGTGGCGTTTCTAAAGAATCAATGCAAATACGGTCTTTCACGTGACAAACGATACGGAACGGCCGCTAACGCTCGGCTTGACAAGCAAGCGCTACTTCTTATTCACATCGATGCGAATCGGTGTCAAATGTTTCCGCGAGTTTTCGCGCTGAATTATCATTTCTGTGGTGTGTTAAAACCGAGATATTTCTGAGACCAAACGCGTGTGGTAGAAAGATAGTTTCCACAAACGGAATATTCATTCGGTGAACCAAGAATTTCCGTTCGCGTTCGGAATATTCGCGCGTTTGCGCGTTTCTTCGATCTCTTCCCGGAAAAAAAAAAAAACGCGACGCGCTTACAAAGAGACAACGCGCGAAATAGAATCGTGACATAATCGCGCTAGAACAGCTAGATCGATTTTCGCTGACCGATAGAGCGCTAAAATCAAAGAGATCAAAACACTTCTCGAGCAGCTTTATATTGGGAGACGACGATACGTCAACGTCATTCGCGCTGCCGCTTCTCTCACGTACCAGGTGTTCAGAGAAATCAAGATTTTCACAAGCAAGAAAATCAAAAAGTTTTCCTGTGAAACACAAAGCATTTACAAATCGCAAAATAAAGATAAATAATTTTTCACTTACATCTACAATATATCACGTTGTTATTTAAAAAAAACTGACACATGAGTTTTCATACAACACTTTTTCTCACGTAGAATATAAAAACATTGCGAAACTTTTTTTTATCGAACTACAAAACTTGATTTTTTTTTTGTCTTAATTTTCGTCGTCACAACAAAAAACCTTTGACTTTGGTTCTGTCCGTATCGCGGATTTCGGAACACCCTTTACAGACTTTCTTCGTTACAATGTCCGGCGTGATTATACGTTTTATAAATACAGAGCTACAGACGTTCCTACTAGTTGCTCCAACATCGAAAGCACGACAGACAGGATAATTGATAGCGGAATGCTAATAACTTGTACGAGGCAGGCATTATAATAAGTTTTTTGCCCCCCTGGCGTGTGCCCCGCGTCTAGCGTATTCTCACTCCCCCTTCCAATGGATGCACATGTGTGTGTGTGTGTCGCGAGTGTGTCTTTCCGGTGCTTATTAGCACGTAATTTGCTTACTTGAAACCTAGCGCGTTGTCGGTAACGATTGATCGAAACTATCGCGTTGATATATCGGATAAATGTTTTTTTTTTATATTTACTCATTCCGGAGATACGAATCTCCTTTTTATCAATTAAGAATAAATATCGCTGCACACTTCATCACACACACACGTACACACTTTTTGAGTGCGTCAAGTGATTAGTCACTTGTGCACATTGGCTTGCGCGAATACATTTCCTTTGACATCGCGGTAATCGCGTTGTTCAACGCGGTCAACATTCGAAAAGAGTCGATCTATTCGATATCAAACCAACGTTTTGTTTTCACGGGATAATTCAAGGAAAAAACAAAGAAAAGATATATTTTCAATTAGACACACAAAGCGCGAGATGCAAGCGAGAATAAATGGATTTAACTACACGTGTGTGTGCACGAGAGAGAGAGAGAGAGAGTTTTGCATCTCGCCGAATAGATTAGTAGTTACATATGTTACAAAGTGAAAAAAAATCTTAATACAATTTGCCGGGATATTAAGCGCACGAAGAGTATAATTACGAGAACTGTTCTTATGCGTTGCTTTCCTCCGAGCGATTATACGTCGCGGCATATGGGCATAGAGTGTTTTAATAATTACGGCAGACGATGGAAAGCGTGTATTCGTATTAAGAAAGAATGACAGTACGCCACATTTCGAAACGGGGATTTCGATATCGTCGGATCTTGTTGAAGTTTCAGAGAAATTAAAGAAAGTTTGCACTCGTGTCAATTATAATATATTCAAGTTTATATTTACAAAACATGTGTGTGTGTGTGTACATATAAATGTAGACACAAAAACACAATGCATATATATCATATCTACTTTTAGAGAAATTTCTCGGATTTGTTTTACAAAAAAAAATTTTACTTCACGAGACTGTTTAAACTTTATCTTTAATTTGCAAATTACAAGCTACGCGAACGTCCGAATTGAAATATATATTATAACAAAGTACTACACGAATATTACCAAGATACTACATAAAAATATCTAGTACTTTGCCAAGTGTTTGCTCAAAATGGGCAAATATGGGAGTACTTCCCCATCGAGGAAATATTTACCAGGCAAATACCGAGAGGCCAAGACAAGCGGCCTCTCCATTTGCCGGTGCATCTAGACTAGGTAGAAATGGTAGAAATGCAATGACTTTGTCAGACTTTGCGATAACATAGTTTAACTTCTTTTTTTTTTCCAATAGTCTTAGCTACTTTTAGCCTCGTAAAGAAATGTGATATCACACAACTTAGATGATATGAAGACGTCGCACCCCCCATTAATTTACATCTTCTTTGGTTAACTTGGAGTTACTTGTTTTTCAGAAAAATGCCAACCGACAAATTTTATGTTACGTAGACAGGCAAAAGAAGATTTTTTTTTCACGAATTTTAACTACATAATATAGTTTAACTTCATTTTTTTTTCCAATAGTTTTAGCCTCGTAAAGAAATGATATCACACAACTTGATGATAACAATTTACTCGTTTCCTGATTAAGCAAGTTAATTATTCAGACAGAGAACGAATGTTTCGAACTTATTAGGAATTAAATCAGTAAATTTTGTCGCACCCCCCATTAATTTACATCTTCTTTTAACTTGGAGTTGCTTGTTTTTTTCAGAAAAATGCCAAGCCGACAAATTTTATGTTACATGAACAAGCAAAATAAGATACTCTTCATTCGCAAATTGTAACTACAACGAGTCGAACAAGTAACAAACCGAGAACAGTTTTTTTTTCTCCGCGCGAGAGAAAAACGCGGATTTTGGTTGCGTACCTGGTAGGGAAATAGGGAAATCCCTGATGAACGTGCAGGTCCATGGGCATCGCGGGGTGAGCGGGCCCGTGGTGAGCCGCGGCTTGCACGAAATCACTGCCTGCTGACATGGGTGGCTGCATCATGCCCGCGTGATGACCCGCGAGCATGGCCCCCCAATGGAAACCAGGTGCGCCCGGCATCGCCGACGGATGCTCCAACTCGAGGGCACGGTGACTTCCGCCGGCACCACCGACGATACCACCCCCGGCTGCGCCTGCGGCACTTCCGCCCCCGCGGTGCATCCGCCACCCTTCCACCACGAATGTTGGTGGTATCTCCGTAGTTTCTTTCGAATCGAACACTCTTTTTTTCTCCTTCTCTTTTCTCTCTTTCTCTCTCTCTTTCTTTTTTTCTCTTTTTCTTCTTTGGCTCTTCGATGATATAATTCGCACTTAAACGCTTTTATTACTCACACACTGTGCGTGTTGCGTGTCACTATTACCCGCACCCGTGTCCGCACCCGCCCACCAGCCGCGCAGCCGGTGCTCGGGCGCCGGCGGCCTTTTCCCGTCGACGCGGACCTGTCGAGCGGGAAGGCTTCTCGTGTCGCGAACTTCTCGACCACCGCACCATCGACCGGTCTCTTCATCCGCGCGGATCGCGGTACTCACTTGGATGCCGTGAATGCATGTCGTCGCGAGGCATCGTCGCGACGGCGGCGGCGTGACAGCTGCTGGCTCTGCGAGAATCGGCGCGACGGTGAACGCGACGACGACGGCAGCGGCGGCGCGACCGCGGATGCGGATGCTGCGGGGGAGACAGGTGTCCGCGCCGTAGTATCCTCTGGCGAGCCGCTGCAGTCGGTCGGAGCCGAAGAGTGGCGCAGCCTTTAGCTCGGCCATGAATGACGCGCCGTATTCCGAGTTACTTGGCGGAGGCGGAGCTTCGGCCTACTCGTGGCCCACGTGATACCTCCCGCCTCCATTCCCTCTCCCACCCTCTATGCCCTCCCGATGGCCCTGCTGACGCCCGCTTCACCCTCTCGCGACCACGTGCGCGCGCGCCCGATGCGAGTACACTGTCCTCTCGCGTCCTCTCTCTCTCTCTCTCTTTTTCCCGCTCTTCGTGTTCCCTCCCTACACCCCTCCGCGTGTGCTATCGAACTCACCCCGAGCGCGTTCGCATCATCTTGAATATTTCAACGCTGCGAGTACATCAATTTATTTTAATTTTGGCCTAATTTGTGTGACTGCAAACACATGTGAGAGATTAAAAAATCTCACGACGGACAACGCACGCACCCTCATTATATAATATCGATACGCGTAAGCAAGGGTACAATATCACCGCACAAATGTTTTCCAAGGTTTTGAGAAAACAAAAGAGTTAAATTCAAAAAAATACCAGCAT
Source organism: Pseudomyrmex cubaensis (assembly GCA_014825685.1). Classification (NCBI taxonomy): domain Eukaryota; kingdom Metazoa; phylum Arthropoda; class Insecta; order Hymenoptera; family Formicidae; genus Pseudomyrmex; species Pseudomyrmex cubaensis. Next base: position 5,456 of record QVOA01005436.1, on the reverse strand, counting down.
CCCGAAAATTAATACGCGATTTCGCAATCTCGTAAAACGGGTTTAAAAAAAAAAAAGAAACGTGCCCGTTCGTTGACCACGCCGCGCGGGACAAGCGCGTCGTGATCGACGAAACCGTAGACGCAAGCTCGTTTTGGCGTAACACTTGTTGAGTCACTTCGCCCTCGCAACTAAACGCGTCCCTTAGTGGACGTTCCCGCGAACGACTTGGGATTTCGAGTGTAAACTTTAGATAGCATTTATTCGCGCGCGCCCGCATATTGCACGCGCCAAATGAAAATCCGCTTTGGCGGTTACGTTGGATTGTTGCACACGTATTGCGAATATGAAAACGAGAGCGAAGCATTTATTTGTCTCAGGTACACATCTACGCCTTCATTTCGTCGAAATGACCGAGCGAGAGAACTCGAACGTTTTCCTCCGGTTTCTCCGTTGAATTTTTTAATTCTCGCAGTCGTCGGACAAATTATCGCGCGACAAGCATCGCTTTCCTTCTTTTATTGGATATATACTTGAGCAACTCTGAAATTATTGCTTCTAATCAGAGATTCGCCGCGCGAATGGTAAATAAAAGCGACGCTGTAACGTACACATTAAATCAGCCCGAGTTACGTCAGCCCCTCGAGTTGTAACCGGCCTACCACCATAAAAAATTTAATCAAAATGCCCTCTTGGTAATTTACAGCTCGCCCAACCAACTCTCAACCCTTGCCTTGCCAAGGTGACTCCGAGCCGGAGTAGGTGGAGGAGAGAGAGAGAGAGCTCCGCTTGCTTAAGTAAGCCGAGTTGAAATAGGGGCTCTGCAAGAGACGATAGAGAGGAAAGTAAGACAACCGAAAGTAAGAAGGGACGAATAAACCCCCGTAGGAGTCATAGAACGGCGGCACGATGCGGCCCATTTGCTCGCGTTCGAGATTCTTTCTTTCTTTTTCGTAAAAAAATAATTTAGTCCCCGCTCTCGTTTTTCGGCTCTTTTTACGGCTCATGAAAAAGATCACACGGTCGAAAAATTCAAATTCGTCAATTAGACAATATTCGCACGTCGCGATCTCCAACGTTATACATCCGTAAAAAAAAAACAAATCACAGATAGAGATGTAACAAATGTCTTACTTGTATTCTTCTCTCGTTTTCACGACTCGTTTGATAGTTACTTAAGTATATACCACTAGAATTTTTAACAAAACGATTTCCATCAATTTTACTTGATTTTTTTTCTTACCATAATCGGAATCCGCTGATAGTCTCACGCGACATTCATAGAGCAATAATAATTTATTTACAATCTCGAGAACTCGTCGGAGGGCAGAACGTGTCGTGCCATTAAGTAGATTCTCTTAAGCAGAAAAATCGTTCCCCGCGTTGTGGCCTACCTGTGGGTACAGGTGTGAGTCGTAATAACATAGTGGGTGCGCCCTTTAACCTCTAATATCCCTACCTTCGCGCTGACTTCACTAAGGCCGCCGCAAACGGACGTAGGAACACGGCAATCATCGTACCTCTGTATCAATTGCAGGCGCATTATTATTGCGGATATACTTGCCTTTGCGCGTCGTATCATTGAACTTTCGGCAAGCCGCCGCAATCGCATCATAAATGTTGTCAGGAGACTTGGGGACATGTATTATTTGCGAATATCGCAAAGAAGATCGTCGTATTAGTGTGTGGAGGTAAACGTGAGGGAGAAAGTCTTCTCTGGACTCACGGATTCACGTGTGCAGGAATGGTAAAGGGGTGTGCGTGCGTGTATGTGTGAAGCATAAAAAAACGCACTCCTGAACAAGAATCCAAAATTTATTTTTTTCGACGTATCTAAAGTGTAGTATAATACTTCAAGTCGTGTGAAAAGTATTATCATTATATCTGCATAAACCGCATTAATACTTTATAATCAATACATGATTCGTTGGTACAGTAACATAAAAGAAGTGTACAATACAAATCCGAAAGTAAATGCTGCGCAAGATATAATTGCATTGTCGGTTGAGCAACATTAATTTTGCGATGTATGTTTATGAATAAAACCGATTTCAAAGATTTGAATAATCACTTGTCAATCAATTGACAAGTTACTTAGACGCTTTCCGTACTAAGTAACATTCGAAAAAAAATACGAAATTGTTAAAAGTAATTTTTTCACAGAAGATGATAGAAATATTGCAAATTTTATTACTGGCAGTATGAAAATATTGCTTCGAGCTAGTCAAAAAAAAAAAAAAAATTGCACTGCATTATTATGACGGAACATCTAGAAGAAATTAGTAAACAGCACGATGAGAGCTGAAATATTAATTAGACTACAACTAAGAGTGGCTTATGATTAAATGTTTGTATTCATCGCTTCTATTTGAGCTTCAACGATATTTCTAATCTTCATGTACCCTGTTTGTTTTCAATATTATTATCGAAGATAAAAGTCACTACAAATTATATTTTGCTTGCGTCTCAAGTAGAAGCGTTGCCCACACGCTTACATGTCTACTTTGCTAAGCATAATCTATCGATACTATAAACTCTAGCGGCTGTTGAGACCATCGTTTCTTACAGAAAAAATTTGCAGAATGCAAAACGCGCCTTGTGATAGATTTTTTTTTTCATCTCGATCGTCGTCAAACTATTTTTGTTTCTCCGACACAGAACAATAAAATGGTGGCACAGTCAAAAAATTAAGATTTGCATTTACAATAATTTCTGTAACTCAAACAATGGTCCTCGAGGATACTGAATATCGTAACACACTGCTCGCACTTATCGAACTGAATATATATATATATATATGTATTTTTTTTTTTGTTTAGTTATTTTTTACGGAGCATCGCAATATGAATACGGCTCTGATGAAAAACAACGCATGCAAAGTACATCTAATTTTACCTAACGATATATGTAGGTGAATTCTATTCAGCAAAATGATAAGCGTGATACGATTGTTACACAATATTACCAAGTACTCCTTCATTAACCGCGTGGATATAAAGTAACATATAATTATATAAGTAACTTTTTGATTTTTCAGGTACTTTAATAATATATTGTTATACTTCGTATATAAGGCAGATAAAATCGTATCGCGATACGAAAACAAAATACGCTTGAAATGTGTTACTTGAAATAAAGCTATTGAAAAATGCTACACAGGCACAAGTCTTTATTGAACTGTTTGCGTCTTTTTTGTATCCAAAAAAAAAAACATATTTTGTGATTTTTATTCTGTTACGCTATTCGAAAATAAATCGATTTCAATAGCATTTCAAGCAAAACGTTGCGTAAAAATTCTGTGCGATATTAATTATTTTGTAAAAACAAAAAAAAACTAGTTTTTCGCATAAGTCTCTTTGTCAGATCGACGTGCTATTAAAATAAGTGTAAGGTCACATTTGATTATTGGAGTTTCATTACCAGTTCTGTTTAGTCAGAGATCTTTGTTTTCATTGAACAATTGCTATTGCTGAGGGAGAGACGACGCGCGACCGTATATACTACGTTCTATTAAAATATATTTTAAAAAAGCACTCCATACCACTTAAAAGCGAGCTTTCACCTATCAACAGGCAAAATTGCCAATTGATTTTTAATCATAAGTACGTATGTACTTCGTCACTGAATAACTACAGTTATCCAATAAAAGTCGAGGATTCGATATTGACTCGTCTCGAGATGATGTTGCAATAAAAAAAAAAAAAAAAAAAAGTAATGAATAAAAAGTGCACGTAGCTCTTATGGTGGCAGTCTAATTACGAGGATCATTCAGGCAGTTTAAAAAAAGCAATCGCGCATTTTTCTCGCGCCGAGATGTTATTCGCGCGTATGCGCACTTGTTTACTTCAATCCTCTGTAATACCTCACCGGGTGAAAATGTTGATCAAAACAAAAAATATTTCTGTTCAACTTAAGTCATAGGAACCATCTTTCCGATTGCAGATGTCTGACTATTGTACAAATGAACGTCAAGATCCGTGAAAGGATAAAATCTCCATTTCCAAACCTTTAAAATGACGTAACTCTAAGATGACGATCTTGTGTCGTAATTAATTAAAAAAACAATCAACGTTCGAAGTAACGTTTTCCTCATCATCTATCAATTCACTCTTCACAACCCTTCTAACTAGCTTCTTGTTCAAAGATTGTCGCTGTTATTTGCGATTCATTCAGGCGGAGACGTACAAAAAAGTACCGCTTCTCACGATCCTGCGTTAATGTGTTAACTCGCACACAAAAAAATCACGTTAGGTATACTTCAAAAAAAATAAAGTATATTTCCGCTATCAACGATGCGATCTGTGGTGCATCAAAAAACCATGTGAAAACCCACGTTTTCGTTTAAATTTCTCTCAGTAGAGAGACATATCGATACCAAATAGTGCGTATCATGTCTCCCGTTATCAAATCGCTTTATATCTCAGCGATAACCACACCTTGACATCTCGCGCGTGACGAACTTGTGCCTTCATAAACACACTCGTTACAGCAGCATGTTGCGATCACGCAAATGTACTTCAACATGTACACGTGTCGATGTACTACATTTTCGGCAATAAAATGAAAACGCAATATCCACAAAGTATCAGTGATTTGATATTGTTCCTTTCTTCCTTTATTTTTTTTTCTTTTTTTTTTTTGCGCGCGCGCGTATCGCGACACTTGCAAACCTTTTCTGGGATTTTTTTCGGGAACAAAATCAAGTTACCGTTACTTTACTCAGACATACATTGCTCGTGTTCGCCTATATCTCTACGTAGTCCGCAAAAAAATGCCAACTGGACTTACCAACGTTGTCGCCTCTTGCATGAGAAGCTCAGGGATCCGCACAAGCACGGGGGATCGGAATCGTTGCGTTAGAACGCAGCACGCTTACACGGTAAGCGAATTGTATTGCTTTCAATGATGGATCATAAAGATGTTTTTTCTCGTCACTTCGCGTCATGTAGGACGAAATATTAGAAAATTGTCATCCTCCAAGGAGAAAACTATGTTTCTTACTTCCATGTGTGAATTCAGAGTGGCTACTTTCAATATATCATACGTGCCACTATTTTCACCCTTACGTCTTATCTCCTCTCACAAAAAAAGATTTACAAAATAGACGAATGACAGCATTCTCACGTCTCTATCAAAAATTCGACGATTTCTCTTTCTTTTGAAAAATAATTTTCGCCTTTTTTTTTTTTTTTACAAATCGTTCACTGTATCCTTTTTTTCTCTTTATATTAGTCACCACTTTACAAGTCTTCAAGTATCAAAGACACGTTTAAAATAAATCGATAAATATAGATCTTTCAATAAAATATTCCTGCTAATTACACCGACGATTCGTCGTTCGCTCATCCAAAACGACGCGTCGCGGCGCATCTTTCTCTTTTTTACTAAAAGATACACACGAGAAAGATCGAAGAATTCTCAAGATATATCACAATTTACAATTTTCAACTCTCTGTATCAAAAAAAAAAAAAAAAAA
>QVOA01005433.1:0-19568 GCA_014825685.1 Pseudomyrmex cubaensis | reverse complement strand
ATTCGCGACTTGTTCGCGAACAAAACATCCGGGAGGACTGAGCGTGATTAATTGAGCGGCATCCCTTTGAAAGTCGATGAGAGCGGCTAGGCCTGGTTGATAAAATTTGCGATAAAGATTTGGCTGTCTTAGTTCAATAGGTCCTTTGTTCTCCGCTTGGGAATTCGGTTCTTATAAATTATTCTTATAATTCTAACAAGCCGTTATGTTACATGAGGTAAAGTGCGTATAATGCGCACATACGAGCCTCGTAATTTTATTTATTACGATTCTCCATGTAATATTACAGGAACGACAACCCAAATCCGTCATAATGACGGATTTCTTTCTATGAGATTTTTTTATTTCAAATTACAGAAATTTTCTGAGTGGTTTTTATTTTAACAAGAAAACAAAATTAGCGTGAAATATTAAAAATCTTTGCAGCTGAAAGCTTGTTAATTAATTCCTTAATTGTTAAAGAAATTAAAAATAACTACTAAAACGTTTGTTTGTTTTTTCAAATACTCGTCAAATTAACGGCGGATGTGATGAAACTATGCATTCAATTCAAATCGAAATACAACTAAAAAGCTATGACCAACCGGGAAATATTCAAAACAATTTTCACAATTTTGACGTTTCGATCATTTATTTCTTTCTCATCATCATCAGCCAATCTGTACAATTAAGTCAGAATTATTGAATGTCTAATCTTTGCACGACATTCTGAGAAATTTAACAGGTCAACATAATTCTAATATTAATCGAGACTCTCGATTTATCCACGTTTATATCAAAATGCAAATCTGGAAAAAAAAAGATCAACGGAGCCCTCGCGAACAAACAAACTCGTAATGAGTGTCAACAATTTTCTAGATATTTCACGTCGTAGTTTTTTGTTGAATTCGTGATTTAATTTGTAATTTATGCACAAAAAACAACGTGAGATTTTAAATCAAAACGTAAAATCTCTATTATTAAAGCACATTGAATTCACTTTCTCGGAGATCGAAGTAATACCGTGTGTAAAATTTCATTTAACCGGCCGGCTTTTTCTACCTCTCTCTCTCTCTCTTTCTCTTCGGCTTTATATATCGCCGCGTCCGGTGTAGTAGCGCGCGGATAAAAACGAAACCGCCGCGCGAAAAGAACGAAACCGTCAAGATTGTTGTAATCCGCGTATAATGACAGCGATATCATTCTCTCTCCCCCCCCCCTTCCCCCGCAACGTAGAATGATAATGGAACCTCGGAAACCCATTATCTCCCCGCTCCCCGCGAGAAGCCATTACTCGCCGGTTTCCCAGCTTTTCCGTTGATCTTTTCCGCTGTTCTCTCGCGATAATCGGGGCTAACCGGAGAGGACGTAGCTTAATCGGCCGGCAACGAAATGATCCCAACATTTTCAGCAGCGCTCGTAATAAAAGATCGCGCGCAAACAACACTTCTCTCGGCGTATTTAATATATGCGCCGGCGGCGGTTTCGCTTTTAAATCAACAATAAAGATATTAATCGCCCAATTCTCCCAATTCGCTTGCGTCGCTACTTTCGCTGATAAACGCTGATCGCGCATATTCGGCTTGTTATCGGAATGTTGCCCAGCTTCGCAACAATCGACACGTTGCGTTTTGTAGTCCAAGCGCGATTACGGGAGAAGGGGGGAAGAGAAGAGGTCGTCGGCAATTCGGAAGTACGATACCATCCAACGCGCTCTCTCTCTCTCTTCACGTTTACCGAAATTCGCTATTCCCGGCACTTGGGCTGCCCAACACTGCTGTCTCTCGTTGTTGCTTCCCCTCTCTCCTGAACGCGCAATATACATCCCGTTGTGCACGGCAAGCCCGAAAATCGATTTCCGTCCGCGCGACACAACGTAAATTAACTTGCGCGACGTAAGGACGCAAACCAAGCGGAGAGGTTTGTTCCTCTGCCGCTGGTTCGGGGGAACGAGATGCTCTCTCTCCGCTAACTTGGACTCGGTTCGTTGTCTAACCCTGGGCCGGACACGCGGCAACACTTGGAACTTGAGAGAATGGGGGTAGATAACCCAGCGGTGATGATGGCGCCCAGCACGCTCTCTTTGGTCATTTCGCACGTACAGCAACAACAACAACAACAACGAGCCCGGGCTCTTATGCTGACGGAGAAACGTAAGGGGCGGGGACGGAGTAACACGAGGGATCGGATGTTGCGGCGTGTAGCGTCGGTACGACGACGTTGTCGCGTCACTTTACGACGGACTTCTCGGCCAAGACGGGGGGATTATCGACCGTGACACGGCGTCATTACGCCCCGGCGTTACGCGGGAGCGAAACTCGTAATTCCCGCGTTAATCGGTTTTCTTTTCTTTCTCACGGACGCGTAGACGTTAATTGCGTGGAGAAAACGTCCAATTAAAGCGTCGTAAACAGCAACGTCGTTTCTCCACTTCGTTTTTTTTTTCCTTCTCATTTAAGTGAATTACCGTTTTCCATTATTTACGATAAAAGTCTGATTTGAGGAGATTGTACGTTCGATGCGCGCGTAGGTGCGATTGACGATCTTCCTTCCAAGGCTCGTTAAGTTGGCTGCCAAATTGCCAGTCTGCTTTCTGATCTATTTTGAGAAAGCGCGTCTTTTTTTTTATTTTTTTTTATTTTTTATACGATTACATTTGCTGCGTGTACCCGCGCGCTAAAGAGTCGAAACCGTGTCTTGTGTTTGCAGCGTGCCAGCAGGTCAAATACGGTGTCCAGGCGGTGTTCGGGCCGTCGCATCCGATTCTGGGCCAGCACATTCACAGCATCTGCGACGCCCTCGATATACCGCATCTCGAGGCCAGGCTGGACCTGGACACGGAGGCGAAGGAGTTCAGCATCAATCTCTATCCCGCACAAAGTCTGCTCAACGCCGCGTATCAGGACGTCATGGAGTTCCTCAACTGGACGAAGGTGGCGATCATCTACGAGGACGACTACGGTGGGTAGACGGCGACATAACAATTCGATTACTTTGCTTCGATACTTTTTATGTGTCGGTCTTTTCGCACACGATTCGCACAATTTGCGCAATAGCGAGTTCGTATTCGATTGCTTGCGACTCTCGAGAAAAGAGCAGAAGAAATTGCCTAAAGAAGTGTGAGATGTCGTTATTGGGACGTTCACTTTGCAGCATCGCGCCGGTAGAAAACGCTGCGATGTTTTTCTCTGCGTGAAAATGCGAGGTCGTTTCGAGAAATTTTTCCGCTTTCCGACCGACGGAAAAGCATTTGTCAAAATTTGTTTCGCACTCGGGCAGAATTCCTTTCGGGATGTTTAACGCGCGCTATTATAAAACGCGCGTTAGAGACTCGCGTTAATGGCGCTCGCACACACTGGTCGTAAATAAATAATAAAAACACGCGGCAGAACTCTCGTATTTTTGCCGGAAAAGCCATCTTTGACGGAAGAATGAAAAACGGTAATGTGTGCGTTTGTGGGAGTTTGCATACACATTTTCCGAATGTTTTTGCTCATAGACCGTGTGCGGGAGGAGAAAATGCACGGTTAACTTCATCGCGTCCGACTACCGTGAACAAATCCGTGACCACTTCAGCGGATTAAATGGCCGAGAGAGAGAGAGAGAGAGAGCAACAATATTACAAGCCTCTCCTTCGCATCGCTTTGTGCGCTTCGATCGCGAAACGCTTGTTGCGTTTGTTCCGCGAAAGTCAAAAGTAAATTAAAGAGAATCCTCCGCGTTTTTTTTTTAAGCACAAGAGAAAGAGAAATGTCCTATTTTTAGCAGCGAGCATTGCTGAAAGGCGAGCATTAAATAAAACGCGAACAATTGAACGTTTTAAATCCGGTATAAAATTTCCCGTTAACGCGTAAACTGGCTCTCTGGGAATTCTTTGAAATTCGACCTAGCGACCTGCCCAGGTATGCGCGCGCAGAATCGCGTTTTGCAATCCGATAAAGAGCGAGATAATGTGTCAAATTTTGTAGTTCGCCCAAGGTGTTTTTATTTCGCGCATAAAATACGACTAAAACCGCGCGGAGAATCCGCAACATTAGCGTGGGAAGAATGAACCTCCCCTCTCCCGTCTTTCCTCCTTCCAGAAAGGAACATCTTTTTGCTCCCCCTCCCCGCGGTCTTAATTAATTCGCATAATGGATCCGTTTAACTAGTTCGAAGACGTTACGAGGGGAATTTAATTTTATAGAGCCAGTTATTCTAATCTGTTAAACCGCGCTCTAGTTGAAATACTTTTTCCAGACGGGATTTTTGAGAAATCAGAGGCGGTTTCATTCGATTTCAAATCGCGACGGTGTCAAAGTTTCTTCGCTTCGTTCGTTGCGTTCGAATCTCACTCCCGCCGCAATTTCCCGAGGAAGCAGCGAGCGGTTCAAGCGCGATTTTCTCGGACGAGGGCGATTGCGCCGAATTAGATGGTCGGCGCTTATACGGAGAACACGCCAAGAAAGATCGCACGTCATATAAACGCACGTTCCGGTTACGCCGGAATATCCCCGTGACTGATTATCGCGGCACGTGAGTCGTCACTGCGGTTCGTCGCGGCGTTATACGTGACCGTACTTCGCCGCCGAATCCGCCGCCGTCTGGCGCCATTTGTCGTCCCGCGAGAGATATTTCACGGAACGTCTCCGCGGGCGCGGGTTTTTTTTTTTCACGAATTACACGTGTGTCCGTATAATTCGCCGCGAAACAAATCGCCGCGATTGTCGCGACGTCTGACTTCTGAGCGCGTTGTTTTTGAAATAGAGATCTATTAGAATATTTGCGCAAATAGAAGAGAGAGAAAGAAGGGGGAGAGGGAGGGAGAGCGATAAATAAACGCGTCTTGCTACACACGCTGACGTTGAAAATTCACCGTAACATTCGCACGGACTAACGAAACGAGTAATCGGAAAGTGTCACGCGGATGTTTAAAATTAATTACAGCGCGTAATCACACGGTAATAGAACTGCGTAATCTTCCCCAATGTGATTCGTGTTCTACATGAGAATTCCATAATAATATCGCCTCGGGAAGCCAACAACAACAACAGCTGCAATGAACAATAGAGAATCGTTGTGTTATTGTTACCGAAAGGAGAGAGGGAAGGAGGGAGAGAGAGAAAGAGAGAGAGATCCCTATTTCAATTAACTTTGCATTAAAATTCAATTGCGGGCGGCAGAGAATTACCAACCTTTTAGGTCAAGTTTAATTCCCTTGTGTATTAATCTCTCCCGGTGGCGTGTTCCGAAACGTGAAATCGATAACGAAATTATTGATCGAACTTGCGTGATTCGAGAATTCCCGCAAATAATATTTGATTCGAGCGCGATTATTAAGCGATGTCATTGCAGCAGGTTGTGTGTCGCGCGATCGCACAATAATACACACGTCGTCGTGTCGGTGACGTAAAACGCACCCTCCCTCTCCTCCTCGATGGGAGAACAAGCGGCGCGTTCAAAACGCCGCGGGAGGAAAATCTTCAGATTCTTTTCTCCCGTCGGATACTTGTTCTCGCGCGTCGATAATTTCATTTCCGCGTGTCTCTCTCTTTCTCTCTCTCTCTTTCACCCTCTCCGAGAGATTTCCTCCGGAATTTAACCACCTTCGATGAAAACATCTCTCTTTTCGAGCTTAAACCGTCTTTCACAACGAGCTTAGCTATTTGTGTGGGTGTGCACGAAAGCACACGTACAAGCCGATTAGAACGCTCCTCTGGACCCCCTCCCACCGGCCCCCTGCTGCGGCGGCCGTCCCCCGCTCGTTCTCCTCTCGCCGCGCTTTCCGGGGGCCGAGAATTCCTCGGGAGATTTACCGGGTCTCCGGGATCTTCGTGTTTCCTCCGCTTTCAATTCCGGCACGCTATGTACCCGCGAAGTGTAAGGGATCCGGATCGGCGACATCGTACACGTCTCGGGCATGTTTGTCCCCGTTTACGAGACTCGCGACTCAAGGAATTTCGCTTTTCCCCACAGAATTGAGCATCGTCGTTCTGCGGCGTGTGACACGTCGTATACGGAAAGAAGAGGATGAGACGGGACGGGGGGAGTGGTTCGATATCGGCTTTGGTCGAAATCAACCGCCGCGTCCGATCGTGTGTCAATAGTCGCGAGCGAATCAAGAGAGACTTGCGTATACGTTTTGGACCGGTCGTTCGCTTTTCTAATAAATGTAAATTTTCCAGCCGTTTCCGATGACAAAAAAAAAAAAAGGAAAAAAAAAGACAAACTTCGAACAGCTTGCGAAATTGAGTCGCTCCTGAATGATTTGAGCAAACGCCGCGCGTTTCATCGCGGTGGTGATCTCTCGGCGAGGCAAAAGACAGAGCGCGGCTATCTCTCTCTCTCTCTCTCTCTCTCTCTCCTCTCTCTCTCTCTCTCTCTCTCTCTCTCTCTCTCTCTCTCTCTCTCTCTCTCTCTTTTTGAACTTTCGAGTAGTTTGGAGAGCCACCGATATCGATTTGCGATTACTTTACTCGTTTTCCGTCTCGCGAAGTTGCCGCGCCGATGCGGAAACTTGCCCGACCAGTAACAACCGGCATCCACTTTACGCATTACGCGAATCGCTGCGTCCCATCTCTAATCAGACGAGGATGTGTTTCTCGTCTGGTTGCGCAGATAATTCCCAACGAGGATCTCTCGATCCTCGCGCGCGCGCGCATACACACACCTACACACAAATATCTATCGCACGTATTTAATTTTATCCCCAACACTTGCGCGCGCGCACACGAGTATAAATGATACAGGCGCTTTTGAATGCGCTTCTTCGCGGGATAGCTACAGGGAATGCCATAATCTTTTATTCCCTGTATGCCTCTGGAACGGCTACGGAATGTCAATTCAGTTCTTTCGGCGAAAAGTTCAAACATCTTTGGCCGCTTCTGCAATTTCAAACGGAAAATGGAATTTCGTGCATAGGAACACGTTCAAAGAATATCGAAGAATTTCGAGCTTTTCGATCGTGAGAATTCTCCCGAATTTTGTGCGGAGACGGCGCGGCGTCTTGTTTCGAAGTAACATCACAAAGACGCGTTATGTATCACATTTGATGATCTCGCACATATGACTTAAGTCATTCGACGCGAAAAATACATTAAATTAGATTATTATTAAATTAGAGTGATAAGATAGGTCAGCGTTGCATCACACGTAATAAAAGTTTTGTAACGCACAATCAACCTCTTAACTTCTGTTTTTACTCTGATTTGAAATCTTGGAGCCATTGCATCTTCGATGTCAAAAATATATTGTGTGAAAAATATAGAAATATCATGAAAATATAGAAATATTGAAATAAAGAGCGATGGCAAAAAGACCTGTTTTTTTCGTCAATTTTTTGGACCTCGAATTTCAAATTCTTTGTTTTACGCCAAACATCATAATATCGCATATCGATATATATATCGCATATCGATATATCGATCTTCTTTTTGTTTCTAATTGCCGATTCCAGCAAAGTGTTATAATTTGATTAACCAAAATGTAATATTGGATAATATTACATTTTAGTCGAATGGATCATAAATGATTCATTTAACAGAATATACCCTCAATATTACATGAACGTCAGCTACGCATTTTTCCTTATGCAATATACTGACTAAAAATTATCACTTTCACCCTTTTGTATTTTCGGAACCGTGCTTCATGCTCATTTTGAAATTTTATTGGGATTAATGTTTCATCCAATAGTACTATTTGCCATGAAAGTTTGAAATGCGAGGTCCAAAAAATGGGCAAAATTTGCCATCACTCTTTGTGATTTTTCTCGGCATCTACGTTGAGATTTAATTTTGAATTCTCGGCAAGAACCGATATTTATAGGCTTTTGCAACACACAATCAACCTGTAGCCTACTTTATCATTATAATTTGAAATCTTGGAGCCACTACAACTTCTCTTACATCACAAATATATCGTATCGTAAAAAAAATGTAGAAATATAATTTGCGATTTGTTTTCTTTTTCATCCGCATTGAGATTTTAGTTTCAAATTGTCAGGTAAGAATCGATATTTATATAATGCGTGTGAATCGGGAAATGCGAAGCTCTCTCTCTCTCTCTCTCTCTCTCTCTCTCTCTCTCTGTCACGGAAATATCGCTGAATGCGCGCGCAACATATAATTGACACACTCACTGAAAGCGTGTTCGCTCGAACGTTTCCGCGCGGAGCTTGCACTTATCTTCGCGAATTTAATTGAGTTGCTCTTCCGCTCTCTCTCCCTTTCGCATGGAAAGATATTACGCATTAACGCGGAAACGAGGCAAAATCAAGAGTCGGCGCGTTAGAAACCTTCCTCGCGCCACAATAAACGCGCGCCGCATAACTTGCCCGGCAGACAGTGAATAGACTTTACAATAAAGCCCTGTGTCCGTGGCACGGTGTAATATCAACGCCAAGTTTCTCATGTAATATATATACATGTAACAGAGTTGCCGCGAGACGTTAACGGCGGCAAGTCCGGAGGTAAATCGTGACTGCGCGCGAGTTAAACGTCTGATTTCACACCGAAACACTCGGCTTAGCGCTCTTGTCTCTCGATATTGCGTATCACAACTGCGGTGGGGAGGGTTGCTATTACGCAACCCCTTTCGGAAATCAATTCCGATCGAAACGACATCGATCAGCGTCGTTGTTTTTTTTTCTTCCTTTCTCTCGACGGGGAAAGAAAAACGATAAAAGTCGGAATCATTCAATCGAGTGGAATCGATTTCGAAAAAGTTACGTAACAGGCTACTCGCTGAGTTAAGTATTATTCTTTTACGGATTGCGGCGCTTCGTGAAATCGCTCGAACTTTCATCCTTGGCGTTTCTCCATCGAGAGAAAATATATAAGATCGATTTCTCAACGTCGCCGTTCCGCGCCGTCTGTTTCTATGTCACTCGGTTCGCTCGAAATGTCATTTAATCAATCGTTAAATTGTGTGTGTGTGCGCGCGCGCGCGCGGTGACGTTGAACTCGCGCAGCTGAAAAAGCGCGGAAGGAAGAAGAGTTTTTTTTCCGATTGAAATTGTGGGGGATATAACACATCGCGCGCGTTACGTAACGCGACGCGCGATATTAAGCGAACATTCTTCCACGCGCGCGGTCGTTTCGCGCGCGCACTGAATTATACGCGCGCGCTCTCTCTCTCTCTTCACCGCGTCTTACTAGTACCTCAGACATTATTCAGCGGAAAGTCGACGGCGAGATTCCGACGTCGTAATTGCATCCAGAAACCATGAGAGTGAGCGTTGCCCCGCGCGCGATGATGAAACCGTCGCGCGCGAATTATTAATGTTTGCGCGATTAATTCAACGTTCAATTTTCGATCCGACCAGAAACCGCGGTCGTTCATGTGGTTAATGAAACTAAAATTGAAAATACACAATTTTTTCATTCGTCTCGACGACGGGGGAGAAAATAGAAGGGACGATTTAACGCACACGCGATGATGACGGTACTTCCAGGCTTTGACCTTTTTTCTTTCCCTCCCCGTCGCAATCTTTTTGCTTCCCCTCGGTAAAGGGAGCAAAAGGAACATGTCGAGTGGTCGAAACGGTTTCGAGCTTCTCGTACAGTCCCGCCAATCTGATTCTGTGTCCTTACGTCCCGAGAATCGCCAATGAACCTTCAACCTGGCCCATCACAGTCCATTGTGGAACTTCCAAGACTCTCTCACCCCATCGAACCGACCTCGTCTCTTTCTCTCTCTCTCTCTTTCTCTTCGCGACCCTCTCTTCCACCTCTTTCTCCGCTCATCTCGCTGTTCCTCACCATCCGCATTCCTCGCGAAACCTCCGGAATAATGGAGTCGCTGGCGGAAGGACGACTCGTCACGCCGTGAACGCACGACCCTGCATTTTTATATTTCGATGCAGAAGTGCGGCGCAAAAAGAGAAACAGAGATAGAGAAGTCTCCCGTATTTCTCGGTTTTTTTTTTCTTAAAAAAAAAAAAAGAAAAACGCCGCCGGCATTTTTATTGAAAAATTTTCGCGTGAATATTATTACGCGTGTCGCAAATCGATATTGATAATGCGATATTGAACGAAGAATAATGAGAATTATTTTTTTTTCTTCGCACACCCGCGAAATACATCTCGCTTGTGTGAGATACTTTTTGTTATTCCGAAGGTTCGCTCTCTCGTAAAGTTTACTGGTTCAAGCGCGAAACGTCAAATCTCTTATGTGAGATCTGTCAAAACCAGAAGGTGTGTGTGTGTGTGTGCGCGCGCGGTCGTGTTGTATTTTTATAACCACTGAAGGTGACAGCACTCGTAATAATTCTCTGCGAGCTGCGAGATCTATATGGCGGAAAACTTGAAGCATCTCGTGCTTAGCTTGCGAAATGAAGTTCAAAACAAACCGCGACTTTCTCTTAATCACTTTTCACGACTTCAAAAATATGGAAAATTACTCTGTGATAAGAGAAACGGTGTTTTTCATTTATTTATTGCGTGTCTCTGCAAATTGTCTTGAATTAATTTGTATAAAATTACATCTTACATCTCTCTCTCTCTCTTTTAAAATTATAAAATATTACAATTCGCGCAGTGGCGCGTTTAGCACAGCTCATCGCTTTCGTATTGAAATTTGTGAAAGACCCGCCTTTCATCGGCCTTTTATCGTAAGGATAATCGGCCGCGTCAGTCATTTTCCTCACGTGTTCTAAATAATCTCGCCCGAGTGACTATCGCCCCTCCCTCGAGGGTAGTCACTTCCCTCACGTAACTCGAATATTGTCGAGCAATCGATAATTTCTCTCACGTATTTTCAAATTTCGTCAAACAAACCCCCCGCTGTGTGTCGGCCACGTGTTCTAAATGATTTTGCCCCTTTTCGAACCTCCGTGAAATTCCCCGCACGATCCGGACGTTATAATTCGGTAATTACGAGAAAGTTTGAAGAATCCGCGAGAGAGAAAGAGAGAGGCAAAACGCGCCATATTTTGCGAAGACCCCTTTTGCGGAGATTTTTAAGTATTCCGCTATACGCGGGTCGTGTGCTCTACGCGCGCGTTTCTTCTTGATCTCGCAACGAGAATTTTACGACCTTCCGCGCGAAACGTGTCCAGATTTGGCGCCGTGTGTTTTACACGGCGGTTAAATCACACACATCGACGGGACGGAAGAGAGAGAGAGAGAAGTTCGATCGTTTTATACGTTCCATCGAGACGCAGCGAAAGTCCTCGGAAACTTTTCGAATAACTCGACGATCGTCCAAGTTTGGACGATATTTCCGCTCGTCCCTGCATCGGCCAATCGTCCCGCGTGGGACGAGAAAATCTCCACCGAAAACGGCGAACCCTTTCGGGATCTTTGACACGGACAGCGAAAAAAAAACTCATCTCGCACATGTAACATTTATTGAAACTTTTATCTCTGGGACGAATATCGTCGTAAATTTTGTCGCGTTCCGAAATGAATGTTTTCGATTACCGAATTACAGCGACTTTTTTTTATTGTGTTTTGACGAAAGAGGTGTGTGTGTGTGTGCGCGCGCGTGCGAAATCAATCAAATGTCGCGTATGGTGAAAAAAAAAAAAATATTTGAAATTGTTATTCTCTCTTTTTATTTACTGGCTTAGAGCAGTTGATGCGCGCGCACACTACATTCTACAATACTGTCCTTTGAAGTGTCCTCAGCGAAACACCAATATTTTAACAACCATCGTTGTGTAGTCCATTTAGTGCGGTTGCGCCCTAGGAAAGAAAAAATACGATACATAAATACGCGATATGTTTTTTTCACCGTTTCGCGATGATTCGGTTTTTTTTTCCTTCGCTCTCTTTGTTTTTCCCATGTGCGACAAAACTCACGCGCGCCAAATCTTGATACAGATTTTAAAACAATGTGTATATATCTCTGTAAAACAATGTTAATTAATCTCTTTGCTATAATTAAACGCATGATTGAGATATTTTAGTTTCCAATCGTAGCGATGTTTAATTTCAATTGATTTAAAAAGTTTCTATTTGAGATTCTTACACAAACTTTTTTTTTTTTAATATTTCTTTTCTAAATGAATATTCTTGAGATAATCGTGCGCAAGATTGCAGCAAGTTTCGGGAAGGAGGAGAGGGGGAAATTATCTCTACGCAACTTTTACGCGAAAATCTACACAAAAGCGATTGCTACATTTCCTTCCTTTTCTTTGTTCGAATATAATTTGTAACTTCGCCAGAGAAAGTTGTCTTCCTTTTCTGAAATATTAATAAGAACTTCCGTTGAGTATGTCTTTTACAAAGTCAAAGCCCGGTCTATAATCCAAAGTGCTGTGTTTCAAGACACTTATAAAAAAAAATCGAATCTCTCGTTCGTTCGCTCGCTCGCTCGCGAGCCGTCAATATTCATCCCCGAGCTCTTCTCTCAAAGTGCGCATGTTTAAGACAGCGCGATCCAATTATTTCGGTCGTCTGTCGCCGCGCGCGATCAACTCGTCGTCGTCGAGGCCGAGAAGCGAAAAACGTGAGAGCGAGCGCGGATTCGTGACAGCTTTCTTCCGCGCGCGCCGCCGACTCAGCGCAATATTTCACTCTCTTTCTCTCTGTTCGGGGCAGGGCGTATCGACATTTCGAGAGAACCACGGATCCGTAAGTGGCCGTCATTAGAGTGTATAAAAACCGATATAATAACGCGTCCTCGTGCCGGGAATAAATGCGAGAACCCAATCCCGCGCGCGTCATCAGAGAGAGAGAGAGAGGCTCTCCCCGGAGAAATTATCCTCCGCTCGCAATTTTTTTTTTCTTTCTCGCTCCGCCCTTTGTATGGAACCCTACAAAGTAGCCAATTATCCCGGGGTCTCTTTCTCCAAGATTTGTGACGACAATATGCTCGCTCTTCCCCTTCGAAACGCTCCCCGAAGTTTTATTTTTGCTCGTTATGGCGAGTTTTCTTTACGTTATACTATTTATTATCTTTTCTTACATCATATTTATATTAAAAACAGGTTATACAATAGGTTTATGTGTTGCTTAAAGTGTTAAGTAACGTCGTCGCACACATTTCATATTTAATATAAAAAAACAAAACAGGTCTTCAAAACTACAAAATATGTAGCCCCCGAAATTGACTTGCAAATTTACGATGGACTAACGGCGTCGGAATTTGAATTTTGACACTTCACATTGTTACACATGTTTCAACGATCCTGTCCTCCTCGTGCAACGACGTTCCTGAAACGCATTTGTCAATCCTCACCATCAGAGACCGGACCACGTAACGCGTTATATGTTCGCGAAACCGCGACACAGGCGGTGAGAAATTACATTGCGTCTGTGTGTTGTGTCGCGCGCATGCATGCGAGAGACAACGTCTCTTCCTCAGAAACGTAATCTTCCTCTTAAACGGCGCCTGTCTAAGTGGTGCAACGCCCTTATGGCAATCTGTAAATGGCGGTTCACGTTTACGCAAGCCTCGTAAACGCGAGATGCTCTCCTCTTTCCGGTTTGACGATTGTTTCACGAACTCTAACATCTCGAGGCGCGATAATCCGCGCGATAACTCGCGCTTATGTGTGTGTGTGTGTGTCAATTTTCACAAAAGAGACGCGAGGAACTTTCCCTCTCGCTCCTTCCGGAGCTTCTCTTTTCGCGTCGCCCTGTTATGTTGCAGCGGAACGCTCAAAATGCTATTTTAATTAAAACCGCTGTTTCAAAACGACTCCCCGTGAAATACCTCCCCGAGGAGTGGGCGCGCGCGCGCGCGGAGTGTTAATAATTCGCGAGAGCTGCGCAACGGGAGTCACACCGCAAACCGCGAGAAATATTCTACTTATTATTTTCAACTCAAGCGGTCGCTCTCTTTCACACTCTCTCTCTTTCTCTCTCTCTCTCTTTCTCTTTGCGATTTAAATAGCTCTTTAACTGCCTTTCACTAGCGTGTGCAAAGCGCTTCCGAATAATTACGCGGGGATTTTCCAGAGATCGCGCCACCTTTTCTTAATTGCGGCAATTTGCTATTAAATTGAAAAGAATGGCGATTACGAGCAGACGACATCTCGAATTGCGGT
The DNA here is from genome assembly GCA_014825685.1 of Pseudomyrmex cubaensis. Classification (NCBI taxonomy): domain Eukaryota; kingdom Metazoa; phylum Arthropoda; class Insecta; order Hymenoptera; family Formicidae; genus Pseudomyrmex; species Pseudomyrmex cubaensis. The sequence goes on along the minus strand of QVOA01005433.1, from coordinate 5,614 downwards.
GTTAAACGTGTGTGCTTTAAGAAGAACCCCTTCCGCGTTCTCAATCACTCCCGGATGTCGAATTTGTGTCGCGCGCAAATAATTCCATTTACTTACCGTATATATATGCATCGCGATATTGTTTTCTTCGCGTGATACGCGCGACGTGCTGTTACGAAGACGCGGTGGTGGCGGTCGAAACGCGTGCGCGCGCGCGCGCGCGCTTAACTTTGAGCTATTGCAGTGCATTCGACACAATGTATGCTCGCCAACGGGAGTTGTCCCTCGGAATGCAAAATCTGTTTGCACGAGAGAACATTGGTCTTACTCGAGTTTCCGCCTACACGGCTTCAATTAAAGCGGTTTCTTAGAGTGCGACACCCGACGGATTAATTACTGCTGTAACACTCGGCCGAACGAGTCGAGAATGTCCGAAGGAAGCTCTCGCTCATTTATAGTTTTATTTTATTTTTTTTTTTTTTAACGTGATGTTATCTTTAAATGACAGTGAGTGAGGTTTTATATTCTATGCAAATCCAAAAAACAAACTTTTTTAATTAAAATTGAAACTAAACACTCCGCGTATTTACACTCCGTAAGTAAAATTGTTTTTGCGCGGTGATGTATTTGTGAAAGAAAAAAAAGGTTTCAAACACACGTTTGGAGCACATGGAAGATTATATTTCGCAATAATTTTTTTTTTTTTTTTTTTTTTTTTTCAGGTTAATTAGCGACTGCATTTTCTCCTATTGATTTTCTCTCTTTCTCTCTCTCTTTCTCTTTCTCTAGTCAGTTTTTATTTTTATTTTGTAAATCTCGGGACATCCAAACAGTCTACTATGCTGTGGATTTGTTAAATTTGCAACTTCTGTTATTTGCGCTTTTATTTTTTCTTTTTGCTCATGTTGCGCTTAATAAAGATATTAAAATTATGATTATTATTATAATATTTGAGCAATTCGCGTGATCTGTTTATACGAACGTATGTACTTCGTACATACATGCGCACACACGCGCGCGCGCGTGTGTGACGCAAAGACGTCAAAGAGCTCTCGCGCAAAGTCGGGTCGCGCATCAATCAGGTTGCCGAGTTTACCTCGAAAGATTATATCCCGACTTTGGCACTTCTTGTCCGAGAGAGGAAACTGACAAGCCCCCAAAATGTCCCGTCTTTGGCACGCGCGCCCCGGAATCCTCAGAAATCGAAGTTCCGGTAACTCATGCGCGAGCATTAACAGAGAGAGAAAGAGAGAGAGAGAGAGAGAGACCCGCGCGTCTCCCCGGAAGACCCGCAAGTCAGATACCTTGATTACTTAGGCGCTAGGGAGTATTGATTTTATCGGGTAGCGCGATTCACGGGTTTCCGTGCCATTAAGCGACCGACTTAATAATTTCTGCAGAGAGATTCTGCGAGAAATAAATGACTCCGCGACGCGAAAATACTTCTCGACTTTGAAAATACTATAATACCTATGTATGTAAGATATTTCGCTCGATATTTCGTAATATCGAGACGAGTCGTTCGGTCAACAACGATGTGGCGTGTCTCGGTGCTTCCAGGACTAATAAAGCTTCGAGAGCTGGTGAGATCGCCGAAAATCCGCGACATCGAGGTCACCGTCAGACAAGCGGATCCGGACTCGTACAGGCAGGTTCTTTCCGAAATGAAGAGCAAGGAAATACGAAACCTCATCGTGGACACGAGACCCGAGCACATGCACCACCTTCTCCGAGTGGTACGTCACTGTACACAAATGTTAGCACATGTTTGCTCTGCCACGTAAATTACGTTTTCAAGTTGTTTCGAAGTTTCAATTTGCAAATTGATTAACTATAAAGTCATCGAATGTCACATTAGAATTACGGAGAAGACATTAGCAAATTTTCGTTAAAAAAGAAAAACAGATTTTAAATTAAAAATTAAATTAAAGAGAATTAAAATTTTTAATTGTTCTCAAAACGCATGTTTAAGTTTTACAAAATATTAAAAATATGTTAAAAAAAAAATTGAAATGAACTAAAAGACCGAATGATTAACGTTTAATGGAATTGTCGCGATAAGAAGTTGGAAATTGGTTTCGAAGAGAGAGAGAAAGAAAGTGTCAAAAATCGACGCTCCCGCACACTTCATATAATTCTATTTCGTGGAAACGATCTTCCCGCACACGACTGACCGTATCGGTTTTCCACGTTACCTTTGCAGATCCTGCAGCTGCAGATGAATGATTACAAGTACCACTACCTCTTCACGACTTTCGTAAGTACCCCAGGGACATTGAAACGCACAGTGAAAATTCAACTCGGTCCGCAACTCGATCCGCAGACTCGCTTTTCCGCAGGATATCGAGACCTTCGACCTCGAGGACTTCAAGTACAATTTCGTCAATATCACTGCCTTTCGTCTGGTCGACGCGGACGACGTCGGCGTACGTAGCATCCTGAGGGACATGGAACGCTATCAGCCGTCGGGAAACACGATCCTCAATAAGTCGAGAATCATTCAGGTGAGCGCGTGTCAACGCTTCAGTTTCTCGTGTTTATACAGAAACACGCACTTCTGAGATAAATATATATATATACATCGATAACGACACTTTTGCGATCAGATAAAATTTTAGTACCGCTGAAAGTGTCTGAACGTGTGAGATAGTTCGCAAGAAGACGCGCGCTTCTCTTCGCGTAACAAGCCACCTACGCGTGAATTGGCGAAGGTTGGCGCGGCGCGCTCTTTCATTTCGCAATAACGCTTTATCGGCCATAATTTCTCGCGCGCGGCGGTGGCCAATGACACCGAGCGCTCCGTTGAGAGATTGGCTACATCTCGATGAAAGATGTAAACCAATTTATTGCCGCGTTGCATATCCGTTATTGTATCCGCAACGGTGTCGGTGCGTTGATACGTTAACGCTGCCAAATGCTTTATGGGTCCATAAAATCGGTTAAAAGCCGTTCGAAACAAACCCGATGTGTGGTAACGCGCCCGCGCTCGCGTTACCATACATCGGAGTAACGAGAATCATATTGTTGTACGAACCGGCGAAGCAACTGCGAATTTTTTCCGCGCGCAATTAAGTTGCGGTTTCAAACAAAAAACGCCGAAATGAAAACTTCTTCATTGTGACCACGTCACGAGAACTCGTAACAGCCGCGTTTTTCGGCTGTTACGAGTTTTATTAATTTAAAAAAAAAAAAGCCGCGTGTAAAGGAAGAAAAGAAAACGCAGCGCGATATAAAATAAATTTATTGTGATATTACCGTCATTTCGCATTATCAGTCTTTGATCTACGTCGAAGTGTATCCTGTCATGAAATCTACATAAAATATCACACAAATATCGCGCACGCGCGCGCGCGCGACAGAGAGAGATATCGGAAAATGGAAATGTAGCCTTTGACTTTGTGCTTTGAATGTACGTGTTCCTCTAGCCATATTTCGATGGTTCTATTAAGTTTGTGTACGATTTTCTCTTCTTCGCAAATGCAATGTGGAAAAACAAATTACATTTGCATTTAAATTGTATAACGTTGTATCCAAAAATGCACACACACATACATACGTATAGCTACAAAGTCGACTAATGGTGTTCACATAGAGATAACGCGTGTTTTATTTGTACATTTGCGCAAATAATTTTCATTGGCCGAGCCAAAATATGACGCGCTAACGTAAACTATAGATACGCTAGCGCGGAGAACGTACGTATATAAAGTATTTATTTTAAAATTATCGTCGCAATACATATAAAACAAGTAGTAACGCGTCTTCTTTGAAATTTTACACACGCAATATTAATAATAATATGAATTTGTAGAAAACCAGAAAATTTGTTTTCTATTTCTTTTTTTTCTTTTTACCGCGTATATACCGCCGCGCGGGTGGAACGCAATATAATTACAAAATTTACATGGCTAAAAATGAGATTCGGAGGAGGAAGCAACTTTCCCGCTTGATGACGTGTAACAGAATTACGCGGCGCGTAACATTTCGCTATGTATGTAAAATTTCTTGCGGCCGGCCGCGCGCAACGTGTCCGTCGCAACGCGTTTACGACGCGTGAAGCTAAACGTTTTTTCTTTTTTTTTTTTTCCAATTTAGATGCAGATCAGAATGTCATCGTCGTCGTCGTCGTCGCGACGTCGTGAAACTCCACCGATGCGCGTCGCGACGACAACACGGTGGCGTTTCGTAATCGCGTTTCGCATCACGCACATGCGTGCGTGCACAGGCGCGCGAGTGCGGACTGTGTGAATGGCGTGCCAATGAAGCACCGTACGTACGCGGGAGAAAATCGCGCGCGTATCTAATCGAGCTTCCGCCCGATTTATCGGCTGTCCCCTCCCCCCCTCCCTCTCGAAGGTGTTAGTTCATTTCGATTTCTCTCTCGACGTGCGACATCAACTTCTTCGTTGATAAATTTATGGGCGGGTCTCTTCTTCGGGGGTCTCTTCTCGAGTTTCTCAAAAAACAACGATCTAACGTTTAGGTAATCTTCAATTTTCAAGTTGTTGCGTCTTTGCCAGTTCGAGAGGCACTTCTGAATTCTCGGTTTCTTGAGGTTCTCGAGTCATCAACTTCTTCTTGAATTTTCAAGTTTCAAGCGCGCCAAGTGCGCTCGAATCTTCGCTTCTTGCAGGTTCTCGGACCCCTTACACACGTTCGCGATGAAGAGAGCACTCGTGGAAACAAATAGAATCTTAATCTGATCGCAACATAAAGATACGCATTACACATATGTCCTCTAAAACGTTTTGATTAAGTTATCGAAATCGATATAAATAATTTCCCAAAACGTGAAACGATTTACGAAATTAATACTCAGCCCCCCCCGCGGAAATGCAAATAATCCTCCGAATTGAAGCCGAAATGAATAAACCGATTTTCCGCGCGATCTCGCACTCGAAATCATTTCCACAAATGTTGCATACACGCGAATCGCGAAAGACGCGCAAACGGCAACCTTTCTTCGATTTTCTGGCAAAAATGTGGCAATATTTACGATAAGCGAAAGGACGAATAACACGTTTCGCGTGCGAACAATGCCCGCGAAACGTCTCGTCGAAATCGTTGCTAATGCTTCATACGAGACGGCATTGCATATCGGACGTCCTTTACGATTAGTATTATTTTTCGCAATTCCCTCGTCCTCGTTCGTCTATGGGAATGGCAGGAACTCTGAAGGGTTATTTGCATGTATAACAAAACCCCGAGAATACTCCGTCGGGTTCGCGAGGGGAAAAACGCGATCTCTTTTGTCCGAACGAACGTCCGGAAGAGCAACGTAACACATTTCCGTAGAAATGCATATTTGCCGCGTTCGCGGGGAGAAAGAAAAGTATTCGCAAGGAAATGTCATTATTTCGTTATTGCGCTTTCGTCTGCGACAGAAAGAACGACGGAAATATAATCTTTTAAAAACGTACAAAATAAGGTCAATTCGAGCAAAAAAAGAGATTTAATATAATATATAAATGTACACAGAAAAAAAAATGAAGTTGGTTCAACTAAAGTCGACGTCACGGGCTGCCACAAAAATAAATAGTTGATTTAATTGCATATGCGATTAATTTAATATCTAGATTCTTCAAGCAACTATATCTGCTGTGTAGTGCAATAATAGTGAGATTGCATCAACAGG
>QVOA01005432.1:0-16412 GCA_014825685.1 Pseudomyrmex cubaensis | reverse complement strand
TATTTTTATATATATATATATATATATATATATATATATATATATATATATATATATATATGTATCGTCTGTTTTCGGAGTGTAACGTGATCGTATCGTTATTCGATCGTATCACATCACATGCGCGCTGCTTACGTCCTTAAGTGATTACGATCTTCGGATCGTTAAATCCTCAAAATGATCGCATCTCTCCCGAGCCGTTACGTTTCGCAAGATGATTGCGTTCGTAAATTATTACATTCGCGCGTTCTCTCACACTCGAGAAGAACATCTCCCTCACTCGGGAGACCATCGCGGCAACAAATCGCTCGTTCGCAAGTACATTTCGCGGTTACGGCCGCAAAGGACCTTCACGGATTGCCTGGCGCGCGGCGGTGTTATTCCGACAAATTACAGACCGAGAAAGGATACTTCCTCGAATCGGACGCGATGAGGGGGCCCCCGAAGAGGGGACGTTTTAAACGCGGTCTTGTCACCGCAAAATTCAATATTTGCGGTAGGGTAAGCGCGACTTTGCCGTTCTGGCGCCAATGAATTCGCCGCCGTCGCGTCGCCAGCGCGATTTCCGCGGCGATCTTACTCACACGCCGCGGAATCTCGCGAGTCGCATGTATATATATATAAAAAAAAAAAATGTTCTCGAACGTAAGTGACGTCGCGAGACGAGATGTCGTGTACACGTACGCTTCTTCAAATCAATTTCGCAAACGGTATGTTAGATGTCGATGAATGTCAATGCGGATGATCAGTCATTCGAAGGACGAGTGAGATGTACGTGTCCCGACTTCTCGTCACCGATCGACAAGCGGTTATTTCGCAATTCAGCGTCGCGGGACATTTCACGTCGCTTTGTTGTAACATAAATCGTCTGAATTCTTCATTTCCGAGAAATCCCCGTAGACCTCACTGGATCGCAAATTTTTTCGACCTCGGCGTACGTACACCTGAACACGACATCTCCCCCATAACACATTTCGCGGCGAACCCACGAGAAAGATTCGTTCGCAAGTCCGCGTTTTGTGTTCTCCTTCGGTGCGCTGATTCAATATTTGCGCGTACTCCGGCGTTTTGCCGTCTCGGCAAAATTGACTCGTCATCCATCGGCCACCACCGAGTGACCTTGGACCAAGTTTTCACCGCAAAGTCGAGAAACACGCGCGTAAGAAGCACGAGGACGCTGAACTCAATCCGTGCCATCATTCACATATTGATTTTGCCTAAGTGGAGTGCTGTGTTGTTTGCGCTTTTGATTCCCCTCGATCGATCTGTGTGAAAAAAGGCGGTTGTTTGTAAAAAAAATTTCTCTGTGTACGCACGCGGCGACCGACCGAAGTCATCGATCGCGCGACGGAAAAGTCTTTCACAAAAAAGCGATAAAGAAAAAAAGGAAAAAAAAGAAAAGATCGAGGCGTTGAAAAATGTCGGGTATTCGGCGTTTTATTATATTTCGAATAACGCCCCGGCCGAGGATGATGAAGATTCGTTTCGTCGACCTTATAATTCCACAAGGTATAATCCTCGAATGGGTAGGATAATCATGAACATTAAAGGAGAATCCTCATAGCGGAGGGAAAGGGAGTGGGAGGGAGAAGGGTGAAAGCTCACGATGCGATCTCTTCCCGTTCAATGCGCGCCGCGTGGTTAAATATTATTTTCGATAATCAAAAGCCGCTTCGTGCACGACCGATAAAAACATCGCCGAGATAAGCATCGATTCGTATTGTGTATAAATATATACCCTCGGCGCGCAATGTGTGTGTATGTGTGTGTGCGCGCGCGCGCTTCAAACGTGCTGAGATTATTAAGATGTCTTCGCGGATTTTAATTATTCGCACTGAGAAAAGAAGGGGAGGGTTTGCCTCACCTCGAGTAGTAAATCAGCGATTAACGTATTAAAAATTGTGCAGAAACAAGAACAACAGAATATACAATTAAATTCTCGATAGTTCTCGATAGAAATTCTTTCGCGCTCACGTTACATTTGCGTTCACATTTTGCCTTTTCCAATGGTTTCTATCGCGCAAAGGTTTTAGCAAAACGCGCGCGCGTTGTACAATCGCGCGGAGTAACGGTATACAAATATATCTCTCTCTCGAATGGTAATTGTCAGTGCTGGGGATTCGAATATATACGGCACATCGTTACTTTGCCCAAATAAAATACAATCTTGCGTAGAGAAGAGAAACTTGTGCGCGCGCGCGCACAAGTTAGAGTTGCTGCCTAATGCAGAAACTCGCGTTTCTCACGGCACGATAGGATCGCCTTTACAATTTGTCTCGCGCTTGAAATGTCAGCGTGTACTGACAGCTTTACGATCCGCGAGGACTTATTTTCAACTGTCTTGCAAGGGGAGCAAGAGAGCCTTAGAGACGTGTCAGGCAGGATACATATAACTCTCTGGGAGAGCGTAAGGATATAATTAAATTTATACACATCCACAAGGATCGTTACCCCGAGGCTGATATGGGAATATATATAATGTGGCACACACGGTGTAATTATACTTGTCTGTCCTATTGAGGAATGTAACAATTCACGATTGTAACAATTCGAAACCGTAAAAATTTCAAGTACGTGTGTACATCACCCGACGCAAACACGCATCAACAAGTCCTTTAAGCAGAAGTAACGACAAAGAAGAAAAATAATTAGAAAAGAAATATTTAATTTTTAATATATATCAAAATAATAATCTCAATATATTAAGAAAAAAAATAATAATTTTTATTTGCAAATTAAGCATCTTAGATGAATTTCAGAATTGAAATCAATTTGAATTTCTGTGTGTATTATATTACTCGTTTAAAAATATATTTACACGTACATTCACAGCGTATTGGCTCTTATTGACCGTAAAATTATCTGTTAATGGAACACTTTGTTGTAATAATTTTGCCTCATTATAGTGAGATAAAAATCTCTATGCTTTCAACTTTACGAAAACAAAATAAGAACACATTGTCGATATATAAATACCAGACGATTGAAAACAAATTGAAATTACGTGAAATAAGTTTTCAATAAAATTGCGCGAGACGAGTATCTAATTACAGAGCTCGTATTATATAGAAGGGCGCTTTCACGCGACCACCCAGAAAAGGATGAGGTTTCACGAGATTAATTCGATGTTTGTAATGACTGTTTAAGGAGCGCGACGACTCCGATGGCAAAAGGTGCATTCTCTCCGCAGGTATAGAGAAGAAGGGACCTTTTGTTGCGGATGCGCTCGCGCGACGAAACTCCTCGGATCGCATCAATGGGCGCCGGGATTAGCTCCGTGACATTATAATGAAGATGAGAGCCAAGACTAATGGCGGCAAAGTGAGCCGACGTAACATTAATCAATGTCTCTTGCGTGGCACGCTCTGCGAGGAGGCAACAAAGAGCGTTTAACGTTCGATTCTGTGGAAAAACCTCACGGAACGTCACTCTCGCCGGCGCGATCACACAAGAGGATCTCTGATTGCCTTGAAACAATGCATTTATTCGCCCGGTATAATATCTTCCTGATCGTGAAATATTTTTGTCCCTTTTAAACTCTCTGTATTACAATAATAAAATATATGTAATTATATGTACGCTGTTATGCGATAAATAACGTAACGTAAATATTTGAGCTGTCCCGTGTGTGTGTGTGTGTTCTTTGATGTGTCCACACGCAGGACCACCCAAAAGTCTTTTACGGAGAAAAAAACGGGCCATCGAATGGAACGATGCTGTCTGCGGCTGCAATTGCTACAGTAGCCGATGATCGATCGGCTCAGCCGCATCATTACAACGGAACAACGTGCCAATCAGGGTTAACGGACAACGCGCATAATTATCAATGATACTTTCTCGAAGAACAGAAGCCAAAGATGGAATGACCGACCTGAAAAAACTACGGCGGCAATATTCTTCGGACAACACTCCGGAGAGTTTTGTGTGCGTTTCTCTCTCTTCTAATAAATATGCACAGCCCACTTCGTTCTCTTGAGATTCACGAGAGAGAGAGAAAGAGAAACAAGTAAAACGTTATATTTTATAAAATTAACATAACATATTGCGATCAAATTCGGAAACTTGTAAGATACAATTGTGTGTGTGTGTGTGCTTTTAAATTCTTTCTTATTGCTACCTACACACACATATGTATGCTATATATTACGTACATGTGTGTTTCTTATTACTTTCTAACGTATTCTAGACTTTCTAAGTCTCTAGACTGTCCTTTCACTTTTTTAACGAAGATTCGATACGTTAATTACGAAACGCAATAATCGGACGTTGTGTTTCTTCGAAGTCCTTTTCCAATAAAAACTAACGGTATATACGGTATTCGCGAAGGGCTCTCGCGGAGCTCTTTCGTCGCGGTTCGGAAAAGCCGAAGGGAGACGCGGAGGCGTGACAAAAGCTCTGCACCGGCTAGAAAACGGACCGCGGCCGCCACTTACAATGAATTCATCCCGCGACCCACACCCGTCGCCGTAGCGGTGCAAAGTCGTCGCAATAAACTTTACGACACTTAATAACAATATCTACGGCAGATAGCCTCGACGAACGGAGCGCGCGAACACGAGCGAGCGAGCAAGCGAGCGAAGCGTATCTTTATCACCTGGTTTTACAGCACCACCTTCGCGAGCCGTCATAACCGCGTCTCGTCGTCGTCGTCGTCGTCGTCGTCGTCGTCGTCATCGTCGTCACCGTCGTCGTTCCTTATTAAAATCGATGATGGGGAAAAAAACAGCGCCCACGTCGTCGACGTCCTCTTGCGATCGAGCGTTTTAAGGCCTCTGCACACGAGTCGCGCGATTTACGATAATTTTATTATATCCGCGCTTTCGTTTAATAAATTAATTACTTTTGTTTTTTTTTTAATCTCAGTGTTGTTTTTAATCGTCTTGCTATTTCAAGCCCAACGTGCGATATGCGGTTTATCTCGGACGCGAAAAGAAACGAGTTATCGCGGGGATATCGCGTGTGTAACTTGAGCCGTGAGTGTGCACAGCCCTTTACGGTGCGCCCAACGCGGAAGTCGAGTCGTGGAAGGTTGAGCTCTCGACACAGAGGAGTTTTCTACCATCCTGCAGAAAGCAAGGCAGGGTCCCCCGTGGCAGCACGAAAGCGAGAGTGGCCAGTAGGCAGAGCGCGTGAAAAGGAGCCATACATGTACACACACACGTGATACGGCGCCCAATTAAAACGCGCGGCCGCAAATCATCGCCCGCATGCATCCGCACGTTCGCGGGCCAGGAATGAGAGAAAGAGAAAAAGGAGGAGGAGGGATTCCGTATATTCGCTATAATAATTCATCTTCGCGGAAACTTTCCACGCGCGGTCGTCACGCGCGTCAGAACCCAATTAATGTGAGAAATTAATCGCGTCGTGTCTCGTCGCGGAAAAAATGCCGATTTTCAATTTGCCTTATCGGTTTCCACCGATGACGACACACTCGCGACGCGGCTCATCGCGCCGTCTCGCTCGCGCGTCCGAGAACGTCTCATCCTTCTCGCCGCGCGACGGAACCGACGAGATCCGAATTACGATGATTCGAATATGGAATAAGGAACAAACGCGCGGTCGGGAGAAGAAATGAGATCGTTCGCTCTGGCAGTAGTAAGCGCCGGTTCGTTATCGGACATCGGGCTTGGGTGCACCGTCCTCGTCACGCCTTGGCCCTCACCCGGAGACCCCGCTCGCCCTCCCGCCCCTTTCTCCGTCTCCCTGTTTGCGCACCGGTGCATCGCGATCTCGCTCGCTCGCGCGCGCGGTCGCTCGCCTTCGAGAGAACATCGATACCCCGCTTCAAGTTATGCAACTATGTAGATCGCGATAGAACCAGCTCTTTCAAGGCTCCGGGATTGCACCAATGCACTTGGGCATATATATACGAAGAGGGAGTATTGCGAGTACGCGCCGCAGCGATAAGCAGGCGCAAACGCCCTTCTCTCGTTCTCTCCTCCCTTCTTCTTCTTCGTCTTCTCTCCTTTCTTCTTCAACTCGATACATCTCGGTTCTCTTACGCTATTAATTGAAGTGCGAAATCGTCGACTCGATATCGTCGGTCTTGACTTCGATCCGCGACGACGAGCTCAAACGTCCTCTCTCGTCTTGTAACTGTTTAAAAACTTCAGACGAAGCGGGAATTTTCAATATACGCATATAAAAGAAACCGTGGCTCGCTATCGTCAAAAATACGCGAAACTAATTGGCATTCCGCGAGCTCGTTGTGCGCGCGCGCGCGCGCGCTCGATGCATGGCCGATGCATGGCGCGATCTTTTTCCACACGGCGCCGTATTTCAGCGCTAAATTAAATCGAACGATAAAAGCGGTTGGAAGTGAGCAGAAGGGAGCGCGCGTAGCTGGTCAGATTCATTACCGATACAGCCGCGTGGGAACTATGTGCGTAACGAACTTCGAGAGTCGAAACGCGCATGAGTCTTCTCCTTCCAATAAATAAGTCCGTGATTTGCATACGATGAGAACATAAATCTGTAATTCTAAACGCGAATCACGGAGGTTTTCCGTTTTAAATTTATGGAAACCTATTGCTCCCACGTGTTGTCTTAATTTAACGTTGAAAGAGGGAGAAAAAGACAAATAGGACAGAGAGAATATGTTGTGACACGATACATTGATTTAAAAAAAATCTACAAATAAATTAAGATAAAAAAAAAAAAAAACATTCGGATGACTGAAATATCGAGAAAAACTCGCGACAAATCATTCTTGCAAAAGCGATTTCTTCTTCGTGAAAATGTCGAGAGACGTTCAATAGTTTTCTTCCTCTACAGCGCGCCGGTATTCTTCGGCATTGCGAAAATTTACGTGACTTACAGAACAATAGATTACGCGAGCAATGCGGAAAAGGAGGACTTTGCGAGCGGGCGCAAAACGTCGCGCGACAATCTGTTAAAATCATACTTATAACATGATACCCTCCCGATAGCAATGCCCGATAATCCGGGATAACACCGTCGTCGAGAGCCTATGGGTCTGATTCTTGTCTCGCCGATCGATTTAATATATGCAAATTGCCGCGGCTCGAGATATTACCGGGATTAGATCAACGAAATGTAGATTACGACGATGTCGTCGAGCCGCGTAAACCGATCCCTCGAATTTGAAGACTTCTCTCTTTCTTTTTCTCTCCTTTTTCTTTTCTAAAAAACAACTGTCCAAAAATCTATGTGCGCATCTACTCCAACTTTCGCAAAGCGATCCTTGAATTTTCTGATTATCATAAAATCGCAAAACCGTGCAAAAATTCTCAAGTGTATATACGCTCGCGAATTTTTCTCGCCGCGATACGAATCGGTGTTTTTTTTTTTTTTTTTTTTTTTTTTTTTTGCGCGCGAGCAAACGACTGTTCTGACCGCAACTGTTCGCTTTACCTACTTGAACGCATCTCTTACGTGGGGCAATTTCCTTTAAGCCTTCTCGGAGATTCCAGGATCCGGAATCGGCCGCGACAAAAATTCTTAAACATCGGTAAGAACCTAGTAACACCCATTTCGACGAGGGCGAGCCCCCCATCTTCGCCGAGCGACTATTTCGCGCGCGCGCGCATGCATTTCCCGGTGCATCTCCTGAATGCAGTCTGGATGGCGTAGGTTTCTGCATTACAGGGATTACGTGCCCGCTTGTCGTACCTGTCCTGGAGCCTCCTCCCTTTCTCTCTCTCTCTATCTCTTTCTTTCTTTCACTCACTCGCTCACTTGCTCTTCCTCTCTCCTTCTGTCCTCTTCTCTCGTTTGCGCGAGCGAACGACATCTCTTCTCTCTCCGCTCGCCGGGCTCGCCTCACGCGCTTTGCCTAAGGCATGTCTTCAATGGCGAACACGCTGTTAAATATAGCCGGGGCATTCATAAATCAGGCGAATACCGGCGATGTTAAAGGGGCGGTCGCCTCGCGTGGGCAGGCGGACGCGAATGCACGCGGAGGAACATTAAAGCAGGCAACCGAACACCGAACCGAGGAGAGAAAGAGAAAGAGAGAAAAAGAGAGAGAGAGAGAAAGAGAAGGACCATGACTAAATTCTTCCGGCCCCGTGGATCCTTTATGCTTCCTCTCCCGCCCTTCACGCCATCTCGATAGGGAGACCCTTTCTCCCGAACCTCTTTGCTGTATATCGCCGGGGGCGGTCTCTGCTTACGTGTCCGCTAATTGCTACCGTACGACACTTCTCTTCCTTTCTTTTAGCAACAAAGAAGAATGCTAAATAACACCCGCGAGCGTTCGTCGCGCGAAATGGGATCGTATCTCAGAGAGAAATGCAAGACTAAATAAATTCCGCGCTCGAGCGCGTCGAAGAAAATAAAACATCTTTCAAAATTGCGCGATTATTGAAAGTACAAATACTGCAGACGCGCGGGCTGGAAACACGTTGAGGATATCGCCCAACGTTAAAAGTAAAACTGTGTAGCGTGAAATGCGACTCCGAGAAACGCTCTTGCTTCGTTGATTAATTAATTAGCAGGTTTTTTTCTTCTTAATATATGTAAATGAGGTTTTTTTTACGCTCTCACTTTCCGTGTATTTTCTGACGGAAAGGAAGAGTGATCGATTGTTGCGCAAGAGTATTTCGGCAGTGACATCACCGCCATTCATCGATGACATTCGAGAAAAAAAAAGAAACGTAGAGGAAGATTGACGACATTTTCGAGACGAGTGCGTCGTCGTCTCGTCTTCGCGCGCGCGCGCGTGAGTTCCAAAGGATAATAATAATAATCTTTACGAGCCGACATGCCGCTAAAAGGCAAATAGAAGCACGAGAGCGGGATGAATGAGAGGATGGCCCACTTCCTGACAAGCGCCTTATACGAGCATCTATTACAATGCCGGTAGCGGAATCCTTAGAGACCGCGCTTGCTCGGCGCAGCGCGCGGCTCTTGCGCGAGGAACCGAAGGCGAAAACCGGTCGCGCGAGGCGCCTCTTCTCTTTCGTCTACTTCCAGCTTTTATTTTTTTTTTTTTCTTCTTTTTTCACGTCGAAGTGAAAGTGAATGCCGCGGAACGAAAAATTTCTACATACACGCGGTTATTAATAAATCGGTATCACAAATCGCGCGAGAAACTCGCTCGGTGTGCCGAGTGTGAGATTCTCCTCCGCGGGATTCTCCGCCGAGAATCGAAAGAGACGATGACGCGATCCTTCGCGAGCACTTGATAAATCGATTTTTTGAAAAAGAGAAAAAACAAATAGTTTAATTCGTAAAATAATAAAACGAAACAGCTCGCGTTGGATTTTAAAATACTTCGCGATCGACGCGTCCAACGTTTGCAAAATACAACATGTAAGATAAATTTTTCTTTTATAAGATGGTATCGATATGCGCGTTTTATACGAAATGATATACGAGATTCTCTCATTTAAAAATAAAACTCGTACGATAATTCTAAAAAAAAAAAAAAAAATACACATATTTATATGCTTAACTTTCTTAAAAATATAAATCTGACGTAGCGCGCGCGGAATTTTAAAGCGCGAAGATCGCACGATCTAAGAACGTACCGAGTTCGCGCCGAGAGGGCTGCGACACAATATTAACGGGGATTCTTTTGCGGTTGAGCTCGGGGGCTTGCACTTGTATACGCGAGTTGCACGCGGCCGAGGTGAATTACTGCAGGATGTTGGAATTTAAACGATTGCGGAGATAACGGTCGCGGAAGATAATTATCGTCGCATAAATCTGTCGACACCGTGTTTGTGTTTCGACAGCGGTGTTTCTTTATGGGAAAGATCGTTAAAAAATGTTTCTTATTCATAGCGAGCGCTATTAATTGCTCGGACGTAATTGCGAGATACTTGTAGATACGTAATTTTCTTAAAAAAAAAAAAAGAAGAAAAAACAAGTTGGCAACATACATCCTTTTCTTCCCGAATCTTACACGAATATTAATTAATCTGAACGCAAATAGAATTCTCGAAGATCAAATCTCTCGCGCGGTGCTGCGCCGCCATTTTTCTCCGATAGCCAAGCTAGTAAAACCACCAGATCGCTCGTTCCGAACACGGAGATCATTCGTGCCAGGCAATCCTTGTAAGGGACGAACCATCCTTAACGATTTTAATTAACTCCGTTAGCCGGCCAGGGGCCTCGTACGCAAATGCAATGGTCGGTTACCGTTTTACCGTTAGAGGGAAGGCTGATAGGGGGAAGATGCGGTCTCTCTCACGTTCGTGTCGGAGGGCAGGACGAATCTTGAACGAATCTTGCACACGAGGGAATCAACACACGCAGGTTGGTCGCTTGCGGGAAGCGAAAAAAAATTTGATTTGATTCCGGTTGTGTGTACATGCTCGCGCGCGCACTGACGCGTGTGTACGAGCGAAAATAAAGTGATTAAAACGTATCGGTAATATTTTATCGCTTTTAACAACAACCTGCGCGTTATTCGTCTTCTTCAAGGTTTCTCTTCTTGCAAACAAATTATACGCTTACCGCGGGAGCCCGTGCACTGCGTTTCCATATTAGAGGGTTAAAAGTAGGCCGTATATATGATATAACGTTAATTACAGGTGATGACATAGAGAGAACTTCAAGCGAGCCGATGATGATGATGACGATAATGATGATGATGATGATGATGACGCGTTCGAGGCGGGTGTCGATGATAATGGCCCGATCGGCGCGGGCAGGCACATCGTTCCGGATTGTCGGGCGTGTAACGTGAGTGGGTCGCCGCTGCGCAACGCGCAGTATATATCGCGCGATAATGTGTTTCTAGGTCACTCACCGTTTTGTGTCTTGTATACACTCGGATGAATGCGCGCGTGCGTATCGCCACTTAACACCACCGCGTATTACCGTTTTGTGCATAATAGCTCGTCGATCGACGTTCGTGTGTACGCACTTTGAACACGGCGCAAAAAACAATGAGAGACGGGTGCTTTGCAATCACGTTGCAAGAGCAGGTTGATTGAAAGGAAAATATTTTGATTCGGTAAAAACAAATAAATATAACGAAGGTCAATTTCGTGTAAAAATGTTGAATATGTTGATTGAACAAAATTTAAAGTTTTGATAAATACATAGCGAGACGTTTCGATTATCTCTCTGCAAGAGCCTTCTTTTATTTTAGTTTTCAACCAAAGAATACAATTAATTAATTAACCGTATTCTTAATCTCATGTAAGTCCGTAATTGTGATAAACTTTCCGATAAGAAACTGTGATTAATGACGAACGGATGAGAAAAAAGTGGATTATCCGCGGTGCTTGCAGCGAAAAGGGCATTGGGGTAAGCGAGGCAAACACACACACGCGCGCGCGCGCGCGAAGCTCCATTAACCGAAAACTGGTTTACATCCGAAGAAGATCGCGCGCTGCTCTCTCTTTCTCTCTTTACATATCCAGAACTGACAAAAAAACAAGAGATCCCGTGAGGTTTCGCTACGCATAGTCGAATCCTTACTGTGTAATTTTCCGGAAAATGGAATTCGCCATTAGAGAGAAACAACGAAGCTGAAACCGACGAGTGGAACAATGCTATTATGCGTCGGCCGCCGACAAAATGGCCGGACCGCACGCGATCTTCGATCACTCGCGTTTTAAGAGGTTTTGTTATTGGGGTTTTTTTTTCCTCTCGGTTCGCGCGTCTCGAGTCTCTTGTATTTTTAGCTCCGCTCAGGCGGATCTATATTTAACAGCGATCGAGTACCGTTAGAGAATCGCTGTTGGAAAATGTCTTCCCGACGTGTCACTCGGTGCGCCTCCGCAGAAACACATTCACGTCTCTCTTTCGGCCCACCATCGCGCGCGATGTGGCAAACGTGTCCGTCGTTTAGCGGAGCTAATTACCTAACGGAATGATTCAGCTCTATTGTAAAAAGGTCGACGACGTTTTGACGACGCGTTTCTCCCGTTGTCCGAAAATACTCAACGCAACGGTCTCCGTTGTAGTCATATTTTTTTGTGTTTTTCCAAATTATTTATTTTAGAAAGTAATAGAAACGCGAGAGACGATTTTCTCACGCACATCGCCGGGGATTTTTTTTTCTTTTTCTATTCTAAAAATAAAACAATGGCTATTTAATGGGTTTGGTAACAATAAACGCTGTGCCGTACAGGCGGCGGCTACAACTTGCCGCGCGCTTTATAAGGACAATACATCTCTATTTTATCCTGCGGATGTAATGGATAGTCCGTTCCCTACGAGTACGTGTGTGTACACACACGTACGAGCGTGGTAACAATATAATCGTGATCCCGTAAAGCGGCGCGTTTTGCCCGGTTTGCTTTTACAAGATCGGACGCTCTCGAGCGTCAAGAGACAATATGCGGAAATCGTATTAAACGCGCGCAACGAAGCCGCGGGGTAGAAACCGCCACCCGAGACCCGGGACAATAAGATCGGCATCGGCGAAAGGGCGGCACCGAAAAACCTTTTTGCCTGTTCGCTCATGCGAGTCGTTCCGGCGCGTTTTCTCTCCCTCGCATTATGCGCGCCCGAACGCGCGTTATTAATACATATACACATATCGCTCGGCTCTGATTTCCCTCCGTATTTCGTTTGTTTTATAATTTTCTCTACGCGCATATAGCGCGTACATAAGTATATTTCTGTTACAGATATATAGATTGAAATTTTTACGTTCCATAGTAGGTCGGCAACGAGAGAATTGCGTTTCACCGAGATCGAGAACTCTTGCCGCGTTTTATTCTAACCGCAGAACTTGATAATTTTACGTACTCCACACTCTTTGTCTCACTCTCCTATCCAATAAGGCGGAAGATCCGTGACAGACGCGCTGGGACGGTGAGAAAATACGTCGCTCATCATTTTTCCCCCGGTCTTTTTTCGCGCGGATAGAACGTGTCTCGTGGCGTGTTTGGCATCGCGAGAAAAGAGAAGAAGAAAACCGTCTAAAAGTACGTTTCTCTCATGTATCCTTTGTACACACACACACACACACACACTCATTTTCTATTCTCGATGTATATTTTACAAAAATATTTCTTTTCTCACTTGTAAATGTCCCAATAACCGGGCATTTGTTAAAGAAATAATTGTAACAAAGCACGTGTAAAAGTTACAAACTAATAACCGAGAAAATATATTTTAAAAAATATTTAAAAAACATTGAGAAATGTTATGATTGCCATTTACACATCCAGTCGTTTACTTCTTTATTAAATGCCCGGTCACCGGGACGTTTACCTTACGTAGCAATTTTAATATGAAATCTCTTTCGAGAGACGAAGACACATTTCCGGCACATTCGACAAAATATCACTCGAACGACGACGTTCGTTCCGTTGCGTAACGTCGCGAGAGAAGAACGTCTTCGTCGAGACAGAGAGAGAGAGAGAGAACTTTAACCGTTCGCATTCTTAGACGTCTGACGACTTGGCACGATCGAGAGTGGAAGCCTCTCTCGATCTAAAACAAGCCTCCAAACCGTATGATTGAGTGTATATATCGTACGCACTAAAACGTACGTTATATCGCCGGACTTCGTTTATTACACGCCACACGTTCGTCCGAGAGGAACTATAATGAAAGCACGCGTCGGTTACAATGGAAAACGGTACCGTCATCGTTCCGACATCGCTCCTCGATGCCGCCATAAAAGTTCAGCTTCTAGCGTGTACGTACGTGGGCGATACTTCCGGTCGCGCGGGTCCTACCGGACTGACTGACTTTTTTTCCCCGCTGATATAAATCAGTTTCAATTCGATTCGTCAGAGCGAAAGAGAAAAAAAAAGGTAGTCACTAAAAAAACGAAACACAAGAGATAAAATATATAATACTTATATGTGCGCAGTGTGTGCGCACAAAAAAAAAAAAAAAAAAAAAAAGACAAACGTCTCCTAAGCCGCGCGGACCCGCGGACATTACATTTCACCAATACTTTGTATACCGCGACCGCCAGCGCACTTGTGGTCGTTTTTCCGGCCACAATCAGGATTTGCCGCAAATGGGCGCATAAGTAAGAAATTTATAGGATTAGAAAAGCAGGTCGTGCGAGAGATAAAATTAAACGGATGGCTTTTTTTGCCGGCGCTCCAATTAATGGCCTTAATCCCCGCGAGAGTTATCGACGAGCGAACCGTGTTTCCGTATTATCGACACCTGTGCGAGTCCTTTGCGACGCCGCGTTGAATTCGCGCAAAGTTCGCACATTTTTTATTTCAGTTGTGATTAATTAATAAATTTAATCCGGAAAGAAGGTGGGATTTAAAACGAAAAGCGCGAAAACAACGAGGAACAAGAGAAAACAAAACGCAAATAAGCGGAAGAAGGCACTTTGCGCTTGTAAGACCCGTCACGTGTTTCTCTGTTCTCTTTCTAAACGATGCGAATTTATTTTAATAATAAATACGCCGGTCGATCCTAAACGCGCGTCTAATTGCAACTGTCGCTCGCCTTCTCTTCGCGGGCGTTTGCCACACGAGCGATTTGCATCTCGTCGCGATTATAATTCTGCCTGGGTGTTACGAGGAATTCGCATTTTCGACGCGACTCAATAACGCCTCGCACGGACAAGTCTTTTTAACGTGGCGCGCGTTTTACCGCTAAACCCGCCGCTGTTACCGTAAACTCGTCGTTTTTATTTCGCCGGCGAATTAAAGAATTAGGTTGCAAACGCCTTTTTCTCTCGACTGATTAAATCGTTACGTCATTACACGTTCGCCGCTTAATATTCATCGCGCAATGCGGCCTTCATTGTAATTACCTCGCGATAATTGATACGTTCGGATATAACCGGCGCCATTGGTTATTTCTAAGTTCTCGGTCTGCTGCGCAATTACTTTACGACTGACTGTCGGGAAAAGGACACGGCTCTCTAAATTGAGATATTTACAAGCTCGCGGGATCTTGACAATTTAAATTAATTAAAGAAAAGTAACTTCTCGAGAAATGTTTATGTAAAAAAATGACTGTCGCGTTCCCAGCGGAGAATCGACTGTGTTCTCTCTCGATATACACGTACATACAATCGCGTTGTAAGCCACAAGTGAATCAGAGTAGACGGGTTAACTGAGTAGCAATGATTAGTTCGCGGGAGAGTATAGCAATTTACGCGATAAATCTGTTATCGGGAGAGACCCGGAGCCGGCTCTGGAGGTCGTCGTTAGTTATCCGAAGTATCGTAATTTCAACGCGCTTTTATCCCGAGCTTTTAAAGAGAAAGAGAGAGAGAGAGAAAGATACGACGCGTTCGACGGTGGCCGTCGGTAATACTATTTATCGTCCCCCATTGTTCGTCCCGTAGAAAGTCCCGGTGGTAAGATAATCACTTCTAATTATCACTGGCCCAGAAGCACGATCGCGATAATCGCGCGTTTCCCAAGAACGGGGCGCGCGCTAACATAAGAGGAGGTTCCCAACTGTCTTCGCGCCGGATTTCACTCCGTCCGATATAAGAGCCCAAGGCGAAATCTCGTCTGAATCCGCGGCGGAATATTTCTTCAGTTATTAATTGCGTTAATTATTGTGTTGAATCTCTTAAAATTACATATATAATCATAAACTATATATAATATATACAATAGACTGTATGCTATAACATTTCTCTCGACACAATTGCATTTCGACATTACAATACAGTTTTTTCTCTTTTTTTTGTTCTCTCTGCGCTTGACTGCTGCGATGCTCTCTCGAGATACTCACTTGCTAGCTAGCTAGCGCGCGCGCGCTCGATTCGCTCCGAGTTGTTCCCATACATAGATGTAGATCGATCAGACGGGAAAAGAGGCTTGTAAGATGTAAGCGCAAGAGAACGTTTAAGACAATGAGCGGTTGGCGCGGAGTTAGGTGAAAGCACGCCAATCATCTTCGATGAGGAATCTTAGCGTACTCCCTCAGCCATGAACAAACAATGGCGCGGCCAATTACCCGACAATCAGACCCGCCGTTTGATCTTTCGGATCGTTCCTCTCAGCAGGCAATCTGATAAAAGCCGGAGCCGCCGTTGCGCTGCCACGCGCGATTGAGCGGACTGCGCGCGGCGGCTGAACTTTGGCGAGCGGACGAGTTTGTTGCGGATAAGCGCGGCGAGATGGAGTTTAAGGTGAAAGCACATTGAGAATGTTAACGTAATCCCCGAGCCGTAAACAAACAAACCGTAGCCAATTACCGGGTGTAATATGATGATCTATCTATACGCTGTACGCGCGCGCGGAACGGGAC
The DNA here is from genome assembly GCA_014825685.1 of Pseudomyrmex cubaensis. NCBI lineage: Eukaryota > Metazoa > Arthropoda > Insecta > Hymenoptera > Formicidae > Pseudomyrmex > Pseudomyrmex cubaensis. The sequence goes on along the minus strand of QVOA01005432.1, from coordinate 293 downwards.
GCGACGTTGTCATTTGCCGCTTCCTAGGCGAGCGGAACGCGCGCACCTTGATATGACGTTACGGGATTTCGAAATGGCAGCTGCCGGGAACTTAAACGCACCGGATTCCCAGGAGAGAAACTAGGTGCTTCGAGAGATCAACGAGAGAATCGTTATTACATCCTTGACGTGTGTTCGGACTTCGCGCTGACTTAAACTCTTAAGATATTATCAATAATATAAACAGGTCAAATCGAGCCAAAATACTTAGGTGTTAGGAAATAATAATTTTTTTATATATAATATAATTAATA